>AYEL01069494.1:0-30440 GCA_000484575.1 Olivierus martensii
TTTCTGATGTTTCACCCCTTCAAAGCCAAGTGACTGTTCTTGGACTGCTCCTCGTCTGGTTTTATTAACCGAAAATTAACAGTAATTTGTTAATTGACATCATAAAAGGAGACGGAGCTTTGTTAGTAAGACTGGTCTATGCTTACAACTTGCATTAATCGAATATTTGCTCGCACTAACTGAAAAACGGTATCATTTTTATAAGTCGCACTAATCGAAATCACATTATTCGAACTCGCACTAATCGAGGCCTACCTGTAGCTAGTACCAGGTTGTCTTATATGTAACTGAATGTCATATTAGGTGCTGATTGGCTTTCAATAAATTTACATAATTTTCTTACGAGTTTTTCAATGTTGAATAATATAATTTCAGGAGGTATTGAATTTCTGGCTGCCATTTTCAAACTGGATGCATTGTCAAATAATTGAGTGGGTAAATGTTTTCATTTCTTCATACTGTAAAGAATTCTGCCCCTTACAAAAATCACTAAACAAAGATTTCAAAATTTTTCATTATTATTTTTTTAATAAGAATAAAACTAGTTTTTCTCTTTCTGAAACATTCTACTTTAACAATTAAGATAATTTTTATTTAAAAACTTAATATATTAATACAGATGATGTTGGAATTTTCATTTTTCAATTAAAAAATATAAAATTAATCAATATTAAAATTTTTTCAATATTCGTTGCACAAATTATCATTAAATTTACACTGCTGTTTAGTGCTGAACTTATCTATTGTATATTATAAGTATTTAGCAGTTTTTACGTTAAGTATTAAATCAATATGTTAAATTATGCAATAAAATTGCATAAAATAAATTTTTTATTATTATAAATTTGACTAAGTGATGCAAAGCAAAAATTATGCTTTGGATTACTTAATCATATTTATAACAAAAAATTTTATAATGTTGCAAAGAATTACATTATCCTCACCCAGCTACTTCATAAAGCCATCAGTTGGTAAAATTGATAGTTAGTAAATTTTCTGGGGAAAACACTGAAATTTATTAAAATACAGTCATTCTCTAACTTACATAAGTGAATCATTCTGCAAAACATTATGTAAGTCAAAACATACGTGTGTCGGAGAATATTCTATATAGTACTAAAATAGTACTCTATACTATATCACAAAGATGTAACATTAAAAATAGTTATATTATAGAATAAGCACATAAGTCACATGATAAAGCAATCACTTATCATGTTGGTGGATACAGATTCAATTTTGAATCCCATTCTTTTATGTTTTCAAGAGAGGTCCATGGTCAGGTCCATCTTGTTAATTAAAACTAGATGAGCCTGAAACAAACATACATTGTATATGATATGATGAAATCAGGAGAAAAATGCTTGTATCTCTGTGGTATAAGTTTATCTGCTATGATCAATATATTCTTGTTTTTAATCAGGAATCTTTACATAAGTGTGAATCTATGGACGCATTCAAAAAGTCTAACACGTTAAACTTTTCTCACATTGAGTTAGCCTCGTTATCGTATATACTTTTTGACCGGTCCGTTAGAGAGACAACATGGCCATCCATAAGGAAATTTTAATAGGAGCTTTCAAATGTTTTGAAGATGCCATTTTTTTCGATAAATTCCGATGAAGAAATAGAGCACTGCATAATTCTAAATAATTAACCAACTAGCCTTAATTTTATTTAACAAATTTTCAGTTAGAGTACAGGACACTTGAATTCTAATAAATAGTAAAATATCATTTAATAAATAGATTTTATTGAAAAATCTCCTTAGAAAAACACCATTATTTATCATACATTGTATCATATGCAACATTATCCATTTTTTGTCTCCTTATATACCACAATTTACACACGTGTGTTACACTGGGAGCTGCAATGTTTTTCACAAAGTAAACTTGCTAAAACTTGATTCCATCTTGTTTTGTTTTAAAGATGTAATATTTGCACTGATGATGGTTTATTAAAACCAAAAGTACTCTGCAATAAATTATTGTTTTTCACTTTAACTGAGAGCTTATAACTGTGTATTATTTGTCGTTTTAAAAGTGAATTTGGATATATATTTTAGTAAACTTGCTATTTCTTTTGTTAGCTTCGTTAGATTTTTGTGCGATATGTCACAGCTATGGAGCATGTGCAGTGTATAATAAAATTACTATTTGACCACTTCATTAAAAATGAGTTTAACGAATTAGACTTTTTGAACAAGCCCTTTATATTGGCTAATAGTGGCAAGATAAATTCTTTGCTTCAGTTTGGTAGTTTCACACATTGCTTTAAAAAACTCTGTAATCTACAGAATACTCAAGAAATATATATAGATGATTTTATTTTATACATTTTCTTGAAGTTTTAGGCATTCTATACAATATGTTAGTTTCCCATTTTGCCAGTAAATAGATATATTGAGAATTAAGTTTTAAGACTCAATATAAAAAGCTTTTTGTAGTGTATCCAATACAGAAAAGTAGCAATCATAATGCAGTTAGTATGCTCTCTCCAAATTCAATGAACTCAAATAGTATATACTTTCTGATTCCATGAAGCTAACCTTCTAATGAAAATCAGCTGTTATCATAGCAAGCACACACAAAGAGTATGATTTGTCGTCATCATCAACTGGATTGCCAAAATTCACTTCAAATGCATTATAATATATAAAAATTAAAGCACACATAGCAGTAAAAATAGTTCACATTTAAAACATTGTTTTAATTTTTATGTTTGTCAAAGGAGTGATTATATTATTACATTATAAAACTTTGTACTTCTTATTATCTAGTGCTTTACCTGCTTAGGATTAATAACATATATATACACAAGCATAGCAGAATGAATCTGCTGCAATTTTATAATCTTGCTTATTGGACATCATTTACTGAAACTATAAGAAATTATATGTGATGATAAACATAAAATAACAACTTCACAGTAATATATTTTATGAGCACAACTATATAACTTTACATACACTTAAATTTGCAATAAGCAACTCTCTGCTAATCTTATAGGCATTTTGCTATTTAAAGGATCATGGAACTTTATGGCTAACTTCTGAAATATTGCCTTCACAATCTAAATAATTCAGCTTCAGAAACTTCCTAAATGTCACAATCCTACTGCAAATTTCCATCATTAATATCTCAGCAACAAATACATTTAAATATTTGTTACATATGTTTAATTTCTATAGATCACATTAAAACATATAATAGTCCATTTACATTGGAAAAAAATCAGCACAATATAAATGTTAGAATATAATTCTAGAACTATATTCTAACATTTATATTACTTTATAAAGATTGCTGAAGAGAACCCAAAGGGTTGAAAGCACTTCAATAAAATTATTTTAAGTTGAAAAGAAGAAGTTAAAGACTTATTTCTATATTATCCTGCTTGCTGCACTGTTTTATTTTTATGTTTTTTAAAAAATGTAGCAGTATCTATTGAACAGTTTTGAAATAAATTATTAATTTATATGAGTTTTAAAATGTTTAAAGTATTTTTGTACAGAACAATTCAATAACCTCTTTTTGTAAATACTAAACTGATAGAGTAAGAGTAGATTGTAATCTTGGATATTATCATCAAGCATTTAATGTTATCAAAATTAACAGTCCCAAATCATCCATATTAAAATGCATTATAAAAAGTTCACTTATAGTAATCAGAATTCAGTTATCCAAGCACAATAAGCTTAGACTAAATATTATTATATTTATTTACATTAGTTATTGATAATTTGAAAAAAATCAAAAAATATTAAGATAACACTCAAATTCTTTAACAATAAACACCACTACAAGAATTTTATATCATTTAATATATGTAGAATGATGAAGTAATTGTCAAGAACATTGAAAATGCTACTAATAAATTGTTGTTGTTGCTAAAGGCTTTAGTATTATCTTAATGTGAATACAATTATATATATTCTAATAACTAAAAACACTATTAGTATTCTTAAGTTATCAAATTAATCTGCTGTTCATAACATAACACAATTGATCAAGTACTTTGAGAGGAATATTAAAATTTATTGTTAGTAAATATATACTTATTAATAATAAATTTTATTATTCCTACTTAAAGTGCTTGTTGAATTATTTAAAATTTGTATTTAGGCATGAAATAAAATTCCATTTGCAAAAAAACTGACTTAAAAATGATTGAAATACCTTGCGCATAAAGAGTAAGAACAGCTTGTATGGCTACATAACTGGCAGCAAATTGATATTTTTCAAACATGACCTGAAAAACAAATAAATTTCAAATTTATTTCAAAAATTTAAAGAAAAAGTAGATATATGGATACAATTGATTTATTAAGATAAATTAACAGTATTTATTAATAATTTTAATAAAATTTAATATTAATATTTACTATAAATTTAAATTTTTATAAAAAATGATAAAAATAATTGAAATGATGGATCCAGGATGCGAATCCAGGTCCTCCAGCATGGCATGAAAACGCATTACCATTTGGCCATCAAGTCGCCAGTGTGGAGAGGGCATGGGAGAGGAATGGAAAGTTGGTTGAGCACATGATAGGCAGGGAGTCAACCGAAGTGACTAATAATGCTAGTATGTGAGCACATGGGCATGTAGAAGTCACAACAAAAATTATCTTAAGAGTAAGGCAAGCATTGAAAATAATAAACATGAATATAATTGAAAAGTATCATATTAAAGAAACACTCTAAAGTGGCCATTCCTATATTCATAAAATAATTCTAATTATAATCCAATATGAAATTAAGTATTCATTTTCAATAAGAAAAATCCAATTCTAATAATTATTGAATAAACAAGTAATTATATCAGCCAAGATCAATGCTTGTAGTAATAAGCATCAAATATCAAAAATGATGATGTCCATAGTAATAGGCAAGCCAGGGCAATTATTCCTTATGGATTTTTCAATTTTAATATAAATCATGTATAATTAAAAATTAATTAATTGTATTTCAGTATATAATGACAATATATTTTGCTCTGCTAAAAAAATGTTTTACAGATATCCATTTTACTATAACACTGAAGTAAAATCCTTGTATTCTTTATAATTAAACAGAATATTTCACTTTCTATCTTACAGTTTTCATTTTTTCAGCCTAAAATAATTTAAAATTCAAATAAAGTAAATATTATTTTACTTCTAATTATTATTTTAGTGCTTACTTCTATCATTTTTTCTCTATTTTTCACTGGATTCATTGGTGGCTCAGTGAGAAGAATCTTACTGTTTTTAGGATCAATGTTCATTTTTGATGGCCCAAATGTATAATCCCATATATGACACATATCTTCCCAGTTTCTAACAATACCATTTTCCATTGGATAGGCAACTTCCAACATAGACCTTAATTTGCTAGCTTCATCTCCAACCATTAAGTCCTGAAAAAATATATCTATGAACCAAATTTAATTATAGTTACATTCAATTTTTGAAGAAAAAACTTTTTATAAAAAATATCTTCCTATAATAATCTATTGAAGAATACATTAATTATGGTATAATAATATAAAAAATTATTTCGAAACAAATTAATATATTTTGATAATATATAATTTAATTTCTATTTATTTGCATTTACTTACATGACTGTCAGTTGTACTTTCCTTAAAGCAGCATTAAGTAATGGTATTCAATTATAATTTAAGTTCTTTTGTTTACAAATTAGAATTGCATTACAATTAAACATTAATAAATATAAGCCAGAACAATCAAATTATATTTCATGGCAAGCTTACATTTATCAGATATTACAAAAACTACATAAATTTATTTCTAATTATCTTTAAAAGATTGTTCAGACAGTACTTAAAATTGAACTATCTCTTAAAGATTTCTGCATCATCATGAGATTAAATAAAAAAATATAATATATATGAAGCGAGACTTGGTAAATCAATATAATAATAAGCATTATAATATATTTTTTTATTGCTCATAAAAAATATTATAATGCTTATTATAATATTGATTTACCAAATCTCTTCATAATCAAAATCAAATTATAATTATGAAGAGTTTAACAAGGCAAAATTATCCTTCTACCATGATCCTGCTATTATGAACTTCAATTCTATATGGAAAATCTAAGTTTGCAGCCTTATTAATCTAAAAGTTATTAAATTCTTTTGATAAGATGTAATAATGCTTTAATCAGTAATAAAAATTGCTAAGACATTACAATAATAATTCCATATAAAGCCAATCTACCATAATAGTTATAGAAAAAATTAATAAAAATACAAATCTAAGTATTATGATTCAAGAAACTGAGAAAATAATTTATAAGCATCAATAATATATTTAGCATATATTTAAATAAATTATACACTAAATTTATCTAAAATTTAAAAAGAAATCCATTATATAATTTATGATTTTTGATAGTTTAAGTAATAGTAATTTTGTCTTGCAGATCTTCAAGATTTGGATTTTGACAGAATAAACGTTTTCCTTATAGTAGCCCAGAAAGAAAAATCAAAAAGATTAATCTGAAAAAGTAAATAATTTTCTGTTTTCAGATACCCTAAAATTGTAAACTTATTTATTGGAAAAAGATGTAAAATACAAGCAGAAAGAATAAGATTTAATTTATGAATAATAATTTTTCTTTTATTTTCTGTATATTTTATATCTTCTATGCTGTGACAGAATAAATTTTATTTTGTAATACTGAGTACATAAAATTCAAATTAAAGCAATAAATTTAACAGAGTGAGATAGAATTTTTACATTCAGTTTCGAACAAATGCTTATCAATTGATTTACAAAAATTATTCTCATTAATTGCTAGATTTAGACAAAATAAATAGATTAAACAGTATTTTTCTCAAAAAAAGAAAAATTAAAGTAATCCAATACTAAAAAGCCTTTAAAGAAGAATACAATTTATTTACTTTCTACGTTTCATATAATAACATTACATAAAAAAGTTTTTTGCCTATTCAGTCATTATCAGTTATTTCAGAATAAGAATCAGAACATACATATATATATGCAGAATTAAAAAACACTCATTATAAATTGTCTATAAATCTTAAAATTTATATCCATATTGCAATATTAAATTCTACAATAATTAATTACATATGATTATCATGAATGCAATATCACTTAACTGAAAGATTAATTACTATATTAAGAATAATTAGGATTTTCAACATAGCTACAACTCAGCTCCGATCAAGAAAATCCACAGTCTGCACATGCACAAAGTTGTAAGTCATATCATTGCTTTTCATATCGGTTTGTTGTATCATTGATCAATAAAAATGGTCGTCATCATGTTTTCGGTATGAGAAAGAAGTCATCTTTGCAATCTGATGTAACTTAGAATCTTAAAATTCGTCATCAGCAATTTAATATAATAGATGATCTTTATTAAAGATGATGGAGGATAGAATAGAAATAATTTATGAGAATCAAGAGAATTTACAATAATAGAGTATCTGGTGTCAGAGGTTCAAACTCTTAACTTAGAGTCGCTTCAACAATTCTAGGTTAAGAGTTGCTGAAGCGACTACAGATAACCTTCCAAAATGATATTATTTTCCCATTTAATTTTCGATCAGAACAGAGTCATAGCTATGCTGAAACTCCCTATTAACATTAACAATAAACTTATTTTTCAAGCATCTATTTATATTATTATGATTATTATTATTATTATTATTTATATATTCCTCCACTACATATTACTTTCATGATATTGAGAAATTTGCATTAATATTGTGTTAGTAGAGAGAATGTTAAAGTCTGCAAATAGAATGAGTTTGAGTGAGAATAATGAAAGAAATAGAAAATAAAGAAGCAGAACAGAAGTAGTAGCAGCAATTCATAAAAAAATGATGAGATGGAAGAGAATAGTCATATAATCTTACAGGAGGTTAAAACTAATAAGGAAAAATGTAGCATTGACAATAACTGCAATATTTTAATAAAGAAGCATAGTGACCTGTAAGTAGTCAGGTATGAAAATATGAAAAAGAGTAAGTTAGCAAGAAACTGCTGTACAAATTTTACATTTGTAAATGAATTCAGAATTCTGCAGCAAATTATATATTACATTAGTTAAATATATATATGTTGTACATTTATAAGTGATTTTTAGCAGAGGAATATATAGATTGTATATAGATGTCTGGGAAAAAATTTAATTATTGTCAATGTTAGTTGTTTTAATATGATAATTAATTTTATAGTTATATAATTATAAGATAAAATTTACAATGTAAAACAGTGTGATGATATAGTTATGATTATTATATATTATTAATTTATTATTCTTAATTAAAAATGCAATACTGTATTGCAACATGGATGTAAATATCAAAATTTAAAAAATTTATAACATAGGTTTTAGAATTATATTTAGATGTTTAGATTCTTGTTTTACAATAGTTGATGAGAGCCAAATAGGCTGAAACTATTATTAATATATATATTCTTATATTCTCATTTGCTGAATCACTTTATACAATTCTCAGCTGCCTGAATATCATTTGTACAAATATATGTGAAACATAAAAGTAAATAAATTGTATGCCTGCTTAAAATTTGTAAAAACGGAATTATTTTAGTAGAAAAAGTAGAGTGAAAGACAAAAATGGCATATTACATAAAGAGATTACTCAAGTTTTCAAAAAGTTGTCTTTCTATACTATGATAAATATAATAAAAATATACAAGATTAAACAAGAAAATATAATCCATCTCATTTAATGTTTTCCTTTTTAATTGCAAAATTAAACTTTCAGCGTATTCAGGTCTAATATATTGTTCAACATTGCAAGAAAATAAAATTAAAATGTATATATGTATACACAATATTCTAAATTAGAATAATATGATTAATTTTAAAATTAAAACATTGCTTTAATTATAGTACTAATAATAATGACCATATCAAAATCCTATTTGCTCAATTCTCACTTACTTAAATCCCATTTGTTCAATTCTCATTTGTCTGAATCACTTTATACAATTCTCAGTTGTCTGAATATCATAATTAATCAATATAAATTCCCAAAATTAGTATGAACAAGTAAAAAAAATTGAACATCACTATGAAAATTTTAATAAAACATATTTTTCAATAAAACTACAGATAGCTTCACGAACACCCGACCGCCAGTCATTTGGGTGTCAGAAAGACTATGAAGAAAGTTCAACAAAGGTGTTATTGGCCAGCCATGGCGCAAGACATTAAAGGATCCAAATTCATTCCTGACATAGCAAAATTCTACAACAATAAGCACTTCAACACAAACTTCTTACTCAGCCAACTGCTGACTGGCCACAGAAATTTCAAGGCTTATCTTAAACGTTTTGCAGTCAACAAAGAAGACCTTTGTAACTGCGGAACTCAGGAAATTCAAAACAATGAACACTATCTTTTTAACTGTGACAAATTTCTTGATGAGAGAAGACAACTTGAGAGGATTACCATCATGGCTGAATTCAACTGGCCTTTGCAAACTGCAGAACTTTATTGAAAATAAACAACTCTTCAAGGCTCTATAGAACTTCCTTATCAAATCTGCAGCTCTTGAAGTGCAACTCACCTCTAGCAGAAACTAACTCTGAACAATCACTTTTACATAAGTGGACAACTTTTCTACTGTTCTTCTTTACTAGGTCATTACTATTGACTTTAGTTTTAGGGTAAGTTTTAATCCATCTTGACAAAGCCAGACTACTGTAATCACCAATGTATTTAATGTAAACCTTTGTTTACAGATTAATAATCTTTCCGATGCAGGCATTCATGAACCTATTAAGCTGCTGGTTGCCCTATCTCTTTTCATCTAGTGCGCTGTCCACTCCTACAGACAGCTTTCTTTAAACTTTACTTAATAAAAACTTCTACTTCTTCTTTCCCTGTTGGGCTATACCTTGTTGTTCAGCCCTCTATTCCGTGAGTTTGAATTTAAGTTTAGTTTAAATTGATATTGATTTGTATTATAATAATTTATTTATATGTATTTATTTAAAGTTTCAATAAATAAAAACAATCTTATCTTGTCATACTTGTCAAACTGTCAAATTTGATCAGCAGCGTCCAGCCAGACTAATGCAAAGTGCACAAATTACGAAACCCGGCAATCAAGTAAGTGTTGATATTCTTGGCTCCTATCACAGGTTCAGGAAGAATAATAACTATATTTTAGTAGTAACAGATTATTTTTGTAAATGGGTTGAACTGTTTCCGTTGAGAGATATCAAGGCAGAAACTGTGGTAAAATGCCTTGTTAATGAATATTTTTGCAGTTATAGACTACCTAAAGCATTAGTTTCCGATAACGGACCCCAATTCATTTCCCACTTGATGGCCAAAGTCTGCACCCAGTTGGGGATAAAACATGTGTTCACCAGTCTAACATAACAGAACGAGTTAACCGCACTTTAGGCTGAATGATTTCAGCCTACATACATAAGAATCATCGAGATTGGGATGTTCACCTGTAGAGTTGGCTTTAGCGATACGTTCAACTGTCCAAGATTCTACACAACATACACCGTCGAAACTGCACCTTGGATGTGAAATCATGCTTCCGTGGGACTGCCTAACTCAGTACTCTAATTCACCTACTTCTGTTGAGGACAAATTAACGGAACTCCAAATGATTCTAAATACGGCCAGAAGAAACATCATTTATGCATAGAATCAACAAAGACAGCATTATAATCATAGTCATTGACAACAAACATTTCAGGTGGGTGACTTAGTATTATTAAAAACTCATCCTATTTCTTCTGTCCATAGACAATTCAGTGGCAAATTGGCACCCAAGTGTCAGGATGTTACAAAATTGCGAAAATGATATCTCCACTCAACTATGAATTAAAGGATCAGTTAGTAGAGCTATGCATTATCATCAACATATTGCAAACTTGAAGAAATATCACCTGTTTAACTGCCCATCGTACCCAATGAGGAACATCACCAGAGACATCGGTGGTGCAAGACCTGCAGTGCCAATAGATAGTGAGAGCAGAACTGTTTCTGGTCCATCGCTAGAAGTTCCAATGTCCGACCTGATGGCTTAGGCCAACACAGAGGGTGGATTACTGTTGCCTCGCTGGACTTCCGCCTCAAAGAAGATAGTTTGTATAATTATGTTTTTTCTTTTCAGCTGTAGTAATTGTAAATCCAAAAAGGTTGAGTCATTGAAACAGTTGGAATTTTAAATATTGTTCATCGATGACTGTAAGAGATTATTACTAAAATACTAACAAAATTTAACAATTAAAAGGGGGAAAAATTCTCTTACAGCCTTCGAAAAGAATTAGTGTCAAAATTTTCCCATCATCAAATGATCGATATTGATCAAGCATCCTTTTATGGATATAATGTATTATTTTGTTAACAAATTAACCTCCACATGTTAGATTTTATGGATAACTAAGTGCTCATAGAAAAATAAATTGAATATCAGTGAGGCTATGGAAAGTTTACAGAATTTGTAAATGGATAAGCTCCGATGGACAAAATTTAAAGGAAATGCTACGCAGTTCCTTATTTTACAAGGGGAGGAGTGTGAAGAAATTAACTCTGACCTGTCCTGTTTTATTTTATTATGCTCTTTTATTATTTATCGTTATTTTCAATATTATCTAACGTATTATATTTTAGTTTAAGAGTTGACTTACTTCCACATTCCCCGTCATAGTAGTTAGCAATCACATGTTGCAGAATCGGAATCCGTCCTCTGAAAGAGCTATCCCAGCTAGTGACATAATCTAATCTGAATAAGTTCTATCACTGATCTGATATGAGAATATAAGAATGATCTTGTATTGATGTTTTGTTTGGTATATAATTAAATTGTAAAGAGGATGACATGAATTGATTACTCTGTAAGCTAATAAATTTGATATTGTTACACAAACTTAAACAAATGAGCAAAGTACGGGATTGTAAGTCACTCGGTATAAAAACGGAAGCAACCAACGATACAGCGAGGTGTTGAAATTGGCTGAGTGATATTCGAATTCTTGTAAAGATCTACGATTGCTTGAAGTTTTGTATCAGTGGTGGAGGTATTAGAAGTTAAGTAGCTTGTGAATAATTGGATTTTTGATATTTGAATTGGATTAAATAAGTTTCGTTGTTTATTTGATTGTGGCTTTATTCTTGTTTTAATAAAGCTTTAATTAACACTTTTGTAAGTGTTTTGAGTGTAATAAATTTATTTTTGTTATTTAATTTGTTTTAACAATTTATTCAATTTATTAGTATAAGTTTCCAACATCGTTTTTTTGTTGGTTTAGATCTAAAACTTGTTTGTTACTTATAGTTGTAAGTTTCCGGTTTTGTTTTGTCGGTTAAACGTTAATTGTTATTATACTGTTTTGATTAATTAATTTAGAAATTGGTGAAAGACCTAATGCTCAGGCCGAACTCTGGAATTTGCAGAGTCATTACACTGTTAGATTTAGTTTGTAATTATTATTATTATCAATATTCGTTAGAATTAGTGACTTTGCAACTGATTGTTTCACATTGTAAATTTTTTCAATGTCTGGATTAAAATTATTTATGAAAATACAGGAAATTCTTAGTTTATGAATTTACAGATTTGCAAGTATTTTCAAATATGAAGTATTAAAGAAATTTTAAATATGAATGTTAAATTGCAATAAATAAATGCTAAACATCCATAAAAAGGCATTTTGAATCACATACATACTATAGAATACAATATAATTGGATTTGTAGCAAAAACTCCATTATCTATTACAAAATTAGAAAAATCAAAATGGTGGCCCAGAAGTAGAAATAATGTGCCTTTTGGTTTTACTGGCTTATTATGTAAATAACTTCCATTTCCAGTTTCTGCCTAAGACAACAGTTCATCTGTAAAAAAGCTCATCATCTTATTTGTTAATAATAATGGAAAATAAAAATTCATTAACATTTATATGACAAATAATTTCTTTATTATTGTAATTTTCTTGATTTTAATGACTGTATTTTCATTTCATTCAAATTATTTCATTTCTTCAGATAATTTAATCATTGATTTGTTGGTTTCTACTATTTTGTTATGGTTAAATTTCATTGGTGAGAATGGAACCTGAATTTAATCTTGTCTATGGGAAATTGATTTTTGGTTTATAAATTCTTACTTTATGAGGAATTTCTAGGTCTGAATTAACTTGTAAAGTCATAACCTGTATATAATAATTGATGAATATTTAAATGCATTACGTCTCATTCTGTACCCAAAATTTCATCTTATGTTCTAAGTTTATTTTAAAAATTTGATAGTGGTAAAGAAGTAACTCTTGATTTACAAAGCCTCAAATTATATACCATCAGATGGGGTGAAATTGATAATAAAATTTTTATTTGTTTGAAACATTTCATTATTTTCTAAGTAATTTCAAAGATATTTATACATATATAATGTATATTATCACCATTGCAAAATGTGCAACTAATAAATTTAAAAGGAAATAAAAGTGAGGAAAAATTAAGCAAGTGAGGTCTTATCAACCTTATACTAGTTTTGGGGTGACTTTGATAGCTGCCTCCAAACAGCATGAAATTAATAAGAGGAATTAGATATATTATCAATCTAGCTCCCAGGACATTTGGTCAGGCAGAAAAGGAGCAATCTATTTATGAGATCTTTGGGGTAAAATTGATAAGTATCTAATAATGTAAAAATAAATGAGGACAATCATATTCATAGAAAAACTTCAGTTGTTTTATTATTAAGGAAATGAAACATTGTACCGGTACACTGTTTTATGAAAATGTACCACCCAATCAATACCTGGCATGTTATTTTTGAATTTGTTTATATGCATTCCATGCTAATCCAGGAAATTTTTTGTGATCATTTGAAGATCCTGATTATTGAGTGGCATGCCCCAATCACTACACACAGTAACTGCATGTAAAATTGACTTTTCTTCATCAATGGTGAAAACGGATTGTCCTCCACTTTTTTTTTTTATGTAACCCATGATATTTATTGTATAATGTCCCATATGGGATACCATATTCTTTAGCAGCTTTATTTATTGATCACTTTTGATCAATTATTTTTTCAAGTGCCTTCTCAAGACTTTCATCCAGAAAATTTTTATAGGATCTTGTTCCCAGTTTTTTTATAGGTTCGAACCATATTCACTAGTTGCAGAACAGAGCCTACAATAAAACAAGACTATCAATAAAACTAAATCAACAACATATACATACCAGTACTAAAAAACATCTAATAAAAAGTTTTAATTAAAATTTATTCAATATTCAGAAAGGTTATCAATCTGACCCCAAACTCCAATCAATGTTACTCCACCTGATAAACATGGCTGCCTACAGCTTATAAATTGCTTATCATTTCTATAAATTTGTATATTAATAACTGAGATACTATACAATACCTTAAAGAGGAATCAATCCTGCACAGACAAGAAACCAATTCTTCATCCAATATTTTATCACTCTCAGGAAAAACAACATAAAATAGGACCTGTTTTCAGATGAAGATAAAATATGTTGACACATCCAATTTACCATTGTTCATAAAGTGGTCGAATATACTTATAGTTTAGTGCTGCTACTTCATGGATGTTAACAGATTAATCATTTAGTGAAATTTCAATAAAATATAAACTTTTGTATTGTTATCAAAATCACCCTTGAAATCAATCCCACCCCATCTGACGGTAGTTTTAAAATTACAAAATTTGTACCTTTATAAATTTTGCTATGTTACATATGGTTTTACATGAATTTCTATAAGCTGTAAATAGAACAAAAGAGACCACCTGAGTATGTATCTCCTCTGTTAATGTTAAGTGGCAGGGTAGAAATTTCCAGAAATTTTACTTTGAATTACAAACTAATATAGCAGGATATAACTCTGGCATAAATATAGTATTTGTATTATCAGTAGCATCAAGTTAAATCTTTTCTCAGACTCTCTGCATGCATAATATTGTCTTCAATTGCTTTCTTGATGATATAGTTCAAAAAAATTTTTCATAGAAAAGTGATAATTTTAAAAATCAATATCTTAACTATTTGAGTGTCTCCTGAAGATTAAAATTTTTGAAAGTCAAAATGACAAACATCATCATCCATCAACAAAAAATTCAAATAAAAGTATGCCTCAACCTAGAGTATGTGGGTTCCACATCTTTAAGATATTTAAGGATCCAGGCCCAACTTGCTGAATTCCATCTTTCATCTAATAAAAATACTATCATGAATACTAATATTATAGACATTCTGCACTTCAGAATAGTTGTGACAAATCATACCTAAACCATTCCTTATTTCTATTTATTTCCTATTATATTTATTTACTGGGTATTTTATTTAGTTAAGGTAAAAATATTTATATTCTTAACTCAATCTTTCAAAAATGATAGTAAGAGGAAATGGCCTCACTTTCAAGAATGCTTCACAAGACATCATCCAATCTGAATAAAATTGCTACTAAACTAGAATCTCTGTTAATATATTAAAAACTTGAAACATATAACTTGAATTTTATAATTATTATATATAATATGTTTTCTGTTAATTTATTTTATTGGTAATAAATTTGTTTTTATTTTATTATTTAAAAAATTTATATATATAAAATTTAGGCATTCTTCAACTTACTTGATGAATGTCAATAAAGAGAATGGTTACATAAAAATAATGAAATAGATACAAAAATTTGAGGCTATAAATAATATTTTTGAAAAAATTTCTATTTGCATTTTATAGATATCCAGCACAAAATAAAAAACTCATACATTTACTTCTGAAACTACACAGCTTGAAATTATGTAAACTGGCAACCTATGATATATTATTTCAATATAAATTATTTTCATATTTAAAACAACAACAACAGAATAAATAACACACATTGGTTGCAATAAGTAAGCTACTGGAATAAATTAGTTTATCATTACTACTACCTAAAATTTTTCTTATTTACAAAAATAATATTCACTCTGCAGTTTAAACTAAAAATTACTTCATATTAAAAAATTACAGCAAGCAATTAAAAAATTTTATATTAATAAAAGTTATCTTTACCTTAACTTCTATATCACCAATTTTATGAGCTGCTCTAATAATAGGTCTTCCTACCATTGAAGGAAAAGTAAAAGCAGGAAAATTTGATCCAGCATAGCCACATTTAACAAACTATAAAAATTTAATTAAGTTATGAATTAATTTAATAAAAAATGTAATTAAATAATAAAATATGAAGGCTCAAAAATCACCTACTGCTTTAAATGGTACTTAATTAAATTACTAATTAATTCTTAGCACTAAAAAGCAGACCAGTACACTGAATCAATAAAAATACTTTAATCAGAGAAGCACTTTTGGCTTATGCATCATTTTCAACTCTTACAAAGGATTCTAATGTTTTTGGAACAAAGAACATTAACTTAGAATAACAACATAATTCTACAGGAAAGAACATACAATTTAAAATTCATTAAATATTTAAAATATTCTATTTTTGGTATTAGTGTAGTAGGCGATCTACCTCGCCCTGGCGAGAAAGCGATCGCGTCCATTCGCATCACGGCTGAAATAGTTTTAGAGTGAATCTTTAACATAACGGATTTGTCAATTTGTATTTTATACATCAGTCAGTGGGAGGCGAAATTCTGTTGTGTTAAATATTCATCCCAAATAAACTATACATTAGAGAATTGAAAATTCGCCGTCCACCGACTGATGTATAAAATACGAACTGACAATTCCGTTATGTTAAAGATTCACTCTAAAACTATCTCGGCCGCAACGCAACTGGACGCGATCGCTTTCTCACTGGGGCGAGGTAGATTGCCTACTACACTAATACCCTATTTCTTGCTCTTAGCATATGCTCTCCAAATCATTATAACAGAATATTTATTATATCGGACTATAATTATATTAAAAAAAATAAAATTATATGTAAAATTTATTTATAATCAACTCATATTATTATGTATAATTGTATCTTCTTAAATTTAAATATAAATGAGCTATTCTGTTCTATAATCATTCTATTGTTCTATGTAAGTTTGTTTTAGTGATTTTTGCTGAAGATGACCAAAATAAGGTCAAAAACATTTCGAATTGAATATAAATAAACATATTTTTGCTACATAGTGCTTTGTTTATTTTCTCCTATTTTTTGGTCATTTCACATACAATCCCCAATATACATGAAGTAACATCATTTTATGGTTTTTATTGCAACATGAGCAATTTTCTCATCCCAACAGGATAGTAATTTAACAAGGTCTCCAACTAATGATTCTTAGCTAATGTATGCAAATAAACAATCTGGAGAAACTCCGGATTCTCTGTATAATAGTTTCTTTCCAATTTAAACTGATATAAACAAATTGATATTGGTTGAAAATGTTTCTTTTTTGAAATAAGATTTTTTCTGCTTATTGCTGTCTTTTTTTTGGTTAGGTTAGGTTAATTAGTTTACGTCGCCATATCCTCATGGGATATACTGTATCTGGCGGCAGCCACTTGTAGAGCCCATCACAGGCTGGCCAACACCCGTAACGGGGTCAACCGGATGGTTGAAGGATGGGGTTCAACGGGCCGGGCCCAGACCCCTCCTGAAAAACTGGAGGTGTGGGACCCGGATTTGAACCCGGTCCTCCAGGGTGGTAAGCCACAGCTTCGGGATTTGGGAAATACCGGCTGACGTGTTTAGTGGGTTTTTTTTTTTTTTTTTTGTTTTTGTAAAGTATTACTTCAACTTTATCCAAACTCAACACTAGTTAACTACACATTTATGTTTGTAAACTATAGTTCTATTTATGATAAGTACAGATTGCATATTTTCTAATTTAGATTGATATTCCCTGACTAATTGCTGCATTACTGTACAGTATTATTTTATTGTCTGTTTTTTGTTAGTGTTGTAATTGTATTACAATACATTACATTACTGTTTAGGGATGATATAAGAAAAGTAATTGGTTCCTGTAGTTTCAGATTGCAAAGATTACATCTGGAAACAAAAGGAGGCATATATATCCAGCAGTGGACGAAATAGAAACGATGATGATGACAGCACTGTATTAGCTAGTTGTAATAGTACTGCACAATATTTTTGCAGGGTTTTGCAATATATGCAATTGTACTGTTAGCACAACGTGAAATTCGCATAATATCCTACTGAACAAATGTATCCACGATGCTAAGCGGCATATACATGCAGTTTATTTTTCAGAGCAAGTCATATTCGGAACTACAGCCGAGAATTATGGTTTAAAAAGGACGAATTATGATTTATTATAACACTGATCACAAAAAAATAATCGAATATCTCACACACTAACTGCATCTCAAAGACATTTAATTCTTTTGGAAAGCTTATTTAACTTAAAATAAGTAATCTAGCGATCTTATCTCACTTTTAATAAGTGTTATATATTGTTATTAAATTATATCTAAAATAATTCTCATATTTAATACATTAAATAATAAATAATCAAATCATCCTTAATCATACCTAATTCATCGTCTATTTAATTATAAATAAAAAAACATTTCAAAATTATAAATCTATTATTAAATCGAATAGAAAACTGGTCTATATTTTGAGTATAAATAAATTACAAGAAATAGTTGTTTCATTAACTTATGGTAATAAATTTTGAAATCTTCTTCTTATTTGAAACATATACAGATTTTTATTACTTACGCCTGTTCCATTATCGCAAATAATAACTTGTCTGCCTTGGCCGTCCATTATATGATCAAAATCTTTCATAAACTTCTAAATTTCTAAGGACCAAGCCTACTCGTGAATCACACACATCCCTAACAACTCATTGAAACATTTTTTTGTCAAAACGCCCCACAACGGTCATTCACTAAAGCTACAAGTAATCATAAAATACATTGTATGATTGTATACCAAGTGTTTTGGTGTACAGTATCAGATCCAAACAGTTATTCAGATACCATGAAAAACATAAAAATTCTCTTAATATTATATATATATATTAAGCAAAAATTTTATTAATTTCCTATATATACATATTAAGCAAAAATTTTATTAATTTCCTATATATACATATTTATAGGAAATTAATAAAATTTTGCTTAATTAACATAGGCACAATATTAGTGGTTCTCTCTGTGCTTCTTCTTATACTGTTAATGTAGAAGTTATCTCTTTATTCCTATAAGATGTTATCTCTTTATTTCTATCGCCAATTTCAACCTGAGTAGAAAATGGCGCTATCTGTTATCAAAAAATAGAGGGCCATTTTTAGGCCGTTTTCTAATCGGTGATAACTAAGTGACAGGACATTACAGTGCCCACCACGGGGCGCCCACTAAACTGTTGGGTCAGTCGTCAGATGGAAGATGAGGTTCAATGCGACGGGCCCGGACCCTCTCCTGAAAACATTTGGAGGTGTGAGATTAAGGAATCGAATCTGCTTTCTTAAATATCCGGAATTCAATTCCTGTAGGATGGGAACACAGCACATTTCCATCGTGGATAACTTCTTTTCTTTGTTTTTTAAGTCATTTTTCACTTAAATGATTGGGACGGGCATTCAAATACCATCTGAAAAGCGATTCAACTACGAACCGCTGATACCTATGGTGAGATCGATCGTTTGGCTAAAGAATGGGAATCCAAACCTCCTAGTTCATTCCTAATAAATCCGGAGATGTGAGACTTGAAACTGAATCTGGATCCTCCAAGTAATTTGCTAACGCTTTACACGCAGATATCTGCCCGATGCACCTGTCATGATGTCTTCTCTTTTATGTTGCTATCCAATCGGATAAATTCGAGGTAAAGCAGTTGCTTGTCGCCTTGGATGATCCACAATTCTACTCCTGAATCTACATCTCCAGCTTTTCAAGAGGAAAAACTGGAGATGTAGATCCAGGACCCCTATGAATCCAGTTGATTGCATTATTAATGGTGAACAGCCCATGATAGGATATAAAATAGCCGCCTCCAAAAATATGCAATGTCGATTAGCCGGCTTATCTAAAGTAACCTAATTTTCCAATCTGTTAGATATACAGGGTGATTCAAGTTGGGGGAAAATTGAAGGAGCATGTAGAGGAGGCAATTCTAAACAAATGTTCTTAGGGTCATTTTTGATTTGTGGTTTCGTTAAAAATATATAGCACCTGAAAGTTTTGTGATGTCATTTTCTCGTCGAAAATAAGCCAAGACTCAACCATTTTTAGATCGGTTTTATTATTGAGAATCTGATAACAGATTGATGAAATATTCTTAGAACTGGCAACATTTATTATGCATAGGTTATATTGGCATGGATCACAGATTTCTGTGGCAAGGATACAATCGTGCGGCACCTATGCACAATTTTACAAAAGTTGTTTGAAGTGCCGCCACCATGTTCAATTCGATCATAGCATTGTTGAACGAAACTCTGGCGCACTCTCTCAAAAATCCCAATATTCCAAGCACCACGTCAGATGCGTCACAAAACTTTCAGGTGATATATCTTTTTAACGAAGCCCCAAATCAAAAAATGACCGTAAAAATTTCTGCTTAGAATTGCCTCCTCTACATATTCCTTCAATTTTTCCCCAACTTTCTGAATCACCCTCTATTGATCGGATGGCTGCAAAAGAATCATGTTGTGCATCGATCCTGGAGCTTCTGATTCAATTCTCGGTTCTCAATCTCCAGAACTGTTGAACTCATCCTCCATCTGACGGCTGATATAACCACTGTTTTTTTGCATTTGTACACCCCTTTCCAATTAGTGAGATTACTAAGAGGCGGCCAGTTCCAATCACGGGCTGCATTCACACCCGTGGAGGGAAGCCAGATAGTATAGGACGGAGGTCGTCGGGCCGGGCCCAAAATCCTGAAAAACTTTCGCGAACTCGAGTCCTCCAGCGTGGTACGCCAACGCTTACCACTCGGGGCCATCCGGCCTCTAATGTAACCAGGATGTGGACGACCAATGATAGGCATTGGAATGTCCCATTGCTTAGTAAACAACAGTACGGAAAGTGGCATAAACCACAATAGAAACAGAAAAACTGTCGAATATTTTAATACTAAATTGTAGATCTATCCAGCGACAATCACAAACAACCTAGTCGCATCTATTAATTACAAATACTACTCTCTCCCCGAAATTTTTAATCAAGAGATAATAATTCTATCAGCATTAATTTGGAGGTGATCAGTTAGGTGGCTGCGGGAAAGCTGTTGTGCTTCCACCCTAGAGTCCGAGCTCAATTTCTAGATCGTTGAACCCATCCTCTATCTGACAGCTGATTCTATCAAAGGTGGGACAGTCCATTAGTCCATAGTGATCATTTCAATTCTTCGCCGCTTAATACTGATTAGATGTAAAGCGGCGTTAATTAAACACCACAGGAAAAAAACACAGATGTGGGTCCCAGAAAGTGAACCTTGTTTTTCAGGTGGTAAGCAAACGCTTTCTACTTGAGGATCCAGGTTCAATTCTCCTGCCGCTTAGTGACCAATAGGCGGAAAGTATCGCAATCTATTGGCAAAAATGACCCAGATCGAGTAGGTTTTTTTTAAATTAATAAGCTTATTCAATATGACTAACGTAAGTTTTAATTAAGCTATCATATTGCACATGGGATATACAGTATATCGTATATAATATCTGGCTATGGTCACTTTTAGAACCCATTTCAGGCTGATCATGAACCGCGATATGATTAATTGAAAGATGAAATTCACGAATTCGATCCAGACCTTTATTGAAAAAATTCTGGAGATATTGAACACAGATCTCAAGGATAGAACTGCGACCATTTCTACGTAATATTTTGACCGACCGGCCTAGCACTTCGATCCCTTTCCTTTGCATCTCCTAATTAATAGATAAGGGGACCTGAAATGGCTCATGTCTGCCGGTTGGCTGTTTAGACTTTTTGACTATCTATCCACAAAACTTGAATTCCATCTCTTGGAAAATTTATTCGCGTCTGGGCCTAATCTTCGATACCGGTGTTTCTCAGTCTGACTAATCTTTCCACGAGTATGAAAGGGGGTATGAATTCATCGTCAGCCGGATGGCCGCCTGGTAAAGCTGCGGTTTACCACCCTGGAGTTCGGGTTCCACACCTCCAGATTTTCAGGAAGGGTCCGGGCCCGGCCTGTTGAATCCCATCCTTTAACCATCCGGTTGACTCCATCATGGGTATTGGCCAGCCTGTGATGGGCTCTATAAGTGACCGCCACCAGATATAAAATATCCCTCGTGCGAAATGGCGGTTTAACTAATCTAGCCTAACCTAACTGGCTGCCAGATGGCCGAGTGGTAATGCTGTCGGCATGGCACGGAGAAGGACCTGGGTCTGGTCCCGGATTTTTCGGGGTACTGGGCCCGGCCCGGTGATCTCTGTCCATCATCTGGCCCCCTTCACGGGTGTGGATGCAACCTGTGGTTTGAATTGGCCCTGCCCCTGATAAATTGGCCGGATTGGCCGCGTGGAAACGCTTCGGCTTTCCACTCTGGAAGACCCGGGTTCAATGCAACCTGTGGTTTGAATTGGCCCTGCCCCTTAGTAATCTCTCTGATAAATTGGCCGCGTGGAAACGCTTCGGCTTTCCACTCTGGAAGACCCGGGTGCCGGATAGGCCGCGTGGAAACGCTTCGGCTTTCCACTCTGGAGGACCCGGGTTCGATCCCAGGTCCCACCCCTTAAAAATATTTATCATGGGGTCCAGGCCCGGCCCTTCGATCACCGTCCTTCACAATCCGGCTGACCCCTCCGCAGGGGTGGGCAGCCTGTGAAATCTAAATCCATATAAAAGTCATAGGAATAGGTCCTTGTTTCGCCTCGCCTCTTACTGAGTAGTGCTTGTTTCGCCCCGCCACTTAGTATACTCCCTGAATGGAAAGTGGCGTTGCACCGCCACATAATAATCTACCTGAATAGAGTATGACGTCATCTATTGACAAAAAAATATATCCCTGATTGGAAAGGGGGCGTAAAATATACAAAAAACCGCCACATAATAATCTACCTGAATAGAGTATGGCGTCATCTATTGACAAAAAAATATATCCCTGATTGGAAAGGGGGCGTAAAATATACAAAAAAAACCTAACCTAACAATTTGAATTCATTATTTACGGATTAATAGAGATTAGAAATTATGTGTATTGATAAAATACCTAATATCTAATACCACTCAAAGCAATACTATTGAATTTTTATTTAGATTTAAATTTATAAAAAATAATAACAAAATTATGAATTGTCTATTCATTGATGATCACTGATATTTCCTTCGAAATTTCTATCTTCATCTGTAAATAACATAAATATGCAAATTATCTAATTTGTTGATGGATAATACACGAAGTATGTCGTTTCGTTGTAAGAAGAAGGACCAGCTCCGAGCATTAGAAGTTCCAATACAGTGCAAGGAAGATGGACGATCACATAAAGATAATTTAGCAGAAAAACTATCTTGTTGAAATATCGTAGAGGAGAAATCCAAAAATATATTTTAACTGCAAGCAACAATAGAGGATAACACAAATAGATATCATTAATAAATCCCAAAAACCAAATGATTTTCCAAATTATCATCAAAAGTTTCATAATCATAGAAAAATAATAATAAAATTATGAATTGTCATGATCACTGATATTTCCTTCGAAATTTCTATCTTCTTCTGTAAATAACATAAATATGCAAATTATCTAATTTGTTGATGGATAATACACGAAGTATGTCGTTTCGTTGTAAGAAGAAGGACCAGCTCCGAGCATTAGAAGTTCCAATACAGTGCAAGGAAGATGGACGATCACATAAAGATAATTTAGCAGAAAAACTATCTTGTTGAAATATCGTAGAGGAGAAATCCAAAAATATATTTTAACTGCAAGCAACAATAGAGGATAACACAAATAGATATCATTAATAAATCCCAAAAACCAAATGATTTTCCAAATTATCATCAAAAGTTTCATAATCATAGACTTTCTTTTATAAGTTTATCCCTTTGTATTTAATTCGCAATAAATTTCAGACTTTCTATCATGAAGTTTTAAAAGAAATAATATATTACTGTATTATTGCGAATTGGACTTTCTCGACTTTCTTTTATAAGTTTATCCCTTTATATTTAATTCGCAATAAGTTTCAGACTTTCTATCATGAAGTTTTAAAAGAAATAATATATTACTGTATTATTGCGAAAAAATTAACATGACGTGAAAAATAAAATTAGAAAAAAAAACTTTATTTAAACAAAATTTAACTTCAATAAATAATCAATTTAAAATAACCTGTACTTGAAGAAGGAAAACTAAGTTTAATATCATCGATATCTTTAAAACTCAGATTTTTCAACGTAAATATTGAAATATAAAAATTTGTTGTTTTTTAATAAATTCCAATTAATAGTATCAATCAATATACACACAAGGGGATTGGCCCACCGATGGGGTTGGCCATGAGGTAAAGAACTAGTTCAATAGCCAGCCCAAATCTCTCTTGGCGATTAATAGTATCAATCAATACACACACATGGGGATTGGCCCAACAACGATGGGGTTGGCCATGAGGTAAAGAACTAGTTCAATAGCCAGCCCAAATCTCTCTTGGAAATCTGAAGATGTGAAATCCATCGAAATAAAAATTCTGATACCACAGAATTGACAAAATGATTGTCCTTTATCTAGAGGGCCCAGGTTTGATTCCCGATCTTATCATTGGAAAATTTATTCATGAGCCTAGGATCATCAGTCCCCATACTCTATAGTTAGCCGGATGGCCGCGTGGTAAAGCTTTGGCTTACCGGTATTCTCCAGGGGCTATCTAGAGGGCCCAGGTTTGATTCCCGATCCTATCATTGGAAAATTTATTCATGAGCCTAGGATCATCAGTCCCCATCCTCTATAGTTAGCCGGATGGCCGCGTGGTAAAGCTTTGGCTTACCGGTATTCTCCAGGGTGGAGAATACCGGTTCTAATCCGGGCCCCACACTTCCAGTTTTTCAGGAGGAGTCCGGGCCCGGCCCGTTGAACCCTATCCTTCAACCATCTGGTTGACCCCATCATGGGTGCTGGCCAGCCTATGATGGGCGCTATAAATGGTCGCTGCCAGATATAGAATATCCCATGGGGATATGGTGGCTTAATACAACTAACCTAACCTAACCCCATCCTCTATAATCCAATCAAAAGCTCGGAGGACAAGGCGGGTGAGCCATACCCTCCATATAAACAGGAAAGAACAAAATCTATCACAGGCTTGCTTACGGCTGTAGAAGGAACAGGTGGATTATAGAGGATGGGGTTAGGTTAGGTTAGTTGTATTAAGCCACCATATCCCCATGGGTTATTCTATATCTGGCAGCGACCATTTATAGCGCCCATCACAGGCTGGCCAGCACCCATGATGGGGTCAACCAGATGGTTGAGATTATTATTATTTAAATGATTATTATCTCTTGATTAAAAATTTCGGGGAGAGAGTAGTATTTGTAATTAATAGATGCGACTAGGTTGTTTAATAATCATTTAAATAATAATAATCATCTTTTGATTAAAAATTTCGGGGAGAGAGTAGTATTTGTAATTAATAGATGCGACTAGGTTGTTGCCAGGTCTCAACTCCATGATAAATATTTCCAAGAAATGGAACCAGAACCTTAGTGAAAAATGGTGAAATCTGCTAATTAAAAAAATTTCGTGGGTTTGAAACGCAAAAGGTACACAAAAAAAGTATTAAAGTACCAAAATTCATACGCAAAAAGCATTATTATATTGCAAAGTTTATAAATTCATTAAACAATTTAAAAAAGAAAACTGTAAAAATTATTCATGATAAGGCCAGATTTATCAGAGATATCAATTGCTGATATTCTATCATAAATTTTAAATGTCACAATGTTAAACAGCGTATAAAGAAAATACTTAGAAATTTTCTTTATCATAAACATTCTCATATGTTACAATAATTTCCTATTTTCAGTTTCTCATATTAAAGAATATATTACTTCTTTATTATATCCATAAGTTTTAAGAATTGTCTTTAAAGATACTTTTTATCCATTATAAAACAATATGCCTAACTCATCTTACATAAATGAGAAAATACATTATGTAAATAGGAGTATAATAGAAAATAAAGAAAAAGAAGCAGCAGATACTTTTACTCTCTACACAATCTTTCATATATTAACTATACAATATTTCTGTTTTATTATTCAATTCATATCTAATTTGTTTTTTTTTATTAAAAGACAGATAATTTTTGATCAAATTATATATTTATTCAAAAATTAAAGTACAACATATACTGTAATAAATGATGATGATAACGTTTATAATCAAAAGTATTCAAAATTTATAAAATAATTTTAAATAAAAATTCTCTAAATTTAATCATAATGAACAAAAATGTTATAATCTATTAAATAAAATTATTTAATGAAATTTTAAACAACTATGGTCCCAAAATTTTTTTTAACTATATATTTTACTTTAAAGCTGTTGTAAAAGTTATTTTGCTTATTAGTAATGTCAAAAAATTATTTATGAAGCAAATATCAATTTTAAAATTATTAAAAATGCACAATAAAATGTAAACTATTAAAAAGCTTCATAACTGTAAACAAACATGTGTTTTTTATAATTTGTATATAATAAACTGAATATAGGAAAAAAATAAATTCACAGGTTTTAATAACATTAAAGTTCTTTAACTCCTTACATTTATTATACATAAACTTTCATTATAACCTTTACTATTATTATATAAAGCTATTGATTATACAAAAATATTGCAAAAAATAAAAGTATGTTCAATTTGTACATGCATTACAGTAAAAGTCATAATGAATGCAATTCAATTTTGAAAACCAAATAAAATTCAAAGAATTATTTAAATGTAATTAATGATGTTATTAATGTTAATGTAATTTATTATTAAAAGAAAAAGACAATTTTAATTAGAAAAGTAATATGTATGTGTAAAATACAAGTTTTATTTATTAAAATTTATTAAAGAGAGATTTTAATAATAATTCAATATTTTCTAACAAGAACCAACAGTTATTTTTGATTATATACATACATTAATTGCACTTTTAAAAATTTGATGTTTATTCTAAGAGAAAAGTCAATTCATTTAAAATAATAATTTCAAATAAGTATATATTTAAATCTTTGTTATGATCATAGATAAAACAAGTATATAAATGAAAAGAAAAAAATGCATGACAGAATAGACAAAAAGAAATATAAAATTCTAATAAGAGAATTATGAATGAATTTTCTGCATATTTCAAAATAATATCCTTAAAATGTAACATTACATTATGATAGTATCAAACTTTATTGAAATAATATTCAGTATAAAGCTGAAAAGAAATGGCTATAATATTATATTAATAATTGTATGTTGATTAAATATAATAATCACATCTTTGACTATCAGAACCAAGGAAAAAAATTAGATTTCCTTCTTAAAAAAGTTCTATTATATATTAATAATTTCTATATAAAAGTTTTATTGATATAAATTTTCTGTTAAAAATTCCTATTCATTCTCAACTTTTTGCACTTGATGATATATAATTTTATTTTATTTTATTTTTAACATTGAAGTTTGGAAAATTAATTTTTTTATATAATTTCTGTTAAATTTAAAGAAAAAATTATAAACTTAAACTTATTTATAAATTATTTTAGCTTAAAAATAATAAAACAAATTACACCTCCCTCTCTGAGTTCGCACGGTCTCTACTGACACCAGGAGAACCCATGACTATTAAAGTTAAGTAATGTAACTCCTATTTACCAATAAAATATTTGCAAAATTTAAAAAAACATATCTATATCAATTTTTTTAAATATCAACTAGTTAATAAAGTTTTGTATAGAAAACATTTTTTAAACAAATTAATTGATATATATTATTTCATCTAAACTGAACTGAATGAATTCATATATTAAAACTCAACTATGAAATGTTAACAGTATAACAAATCTATAAAAGTATTATATTTATATGTATAATAGTGATGATTATATATACATATCGAACATTATTCTTTTAATAATTTATATTGAAATATTAATTTGCAATATTCTTTAATGCTAGTAACAGTTATTATTAAATATGTATTTCTATAAAATAAGCCCAAATGATGATATCACAACAGTTCCACATTTAGCAAAATCAGTTGTTATTAAGTTTTTCCAAATACATATAAATAGAATATTTATTTTTTTAAGATGAATCATTATTATTCATTGAACAACACAACCACTATTATTTTTAGGATCTTTATCTGATTGATGAATATTAGCTTCTTTAACTGGAGGTAATTCTCCCTCAGCTTTAGCTGCAGATTTCTAAAAATAAATAATAAATTTATAAATATTTAATCTAACAATTTAAAGAATTTTAAACAATATAAAAATTTAAATAAATTATCAATTTATTTTGAAAAATAAGATTTTATTTTTTACAAATAAACATAATATATTATAATATAATAATCTGTTCAGGAAGGAATTAATCACCTATTTTCTGAACTTTTTATATTTTGGAATGATTAAAAATATGGGACTAAAATATGTTATCAAAATCTTCAATGCCATAATTTCTATAAAAATTTATCAATAGTTTCATAGATATTATCAACTTATGATGGGGTTTTGTTTTGAATCTTGCTAAGTCAGAACAATTATAAATCATAAATGAATCAATCCCAAAATTTATGGATTTCTCACTTCTGATGGTTTATTAGGTACTATACAATATCTTAATAAATATAAAAAAAACAAAACTATATGAACCAGTTACAAAAAAAAGAGCTCTTTCTCTGTATCAGATCAATGAGTTAGGGACAAACCTGTAGAATTGCACTGACTGATCACAAAATCTACTGATTATATCATAATCATAAGTATGACTGGTTATAAGTTGAAGACTACTTATAATTTTAAAGGCCTGATTATCCTGATGAATTTCATAAAAAATCAAATAGTTCAAAAGTTGTTAGTGAAAAACCTCTGAAGCTTGAATGTCTGTCATTTCTAAATAATTGAAACTAGAGAATAAAAGTAAGTTCTCATGGAAATTATCTTTAATGGCAGAGCATCATTTTTATATAATTATCAATTTTATTAATTAGTTCAATTATTATTAATGAGGAACTTCACTTTTTTTTGGAAAGCATGCCAACATATATTATCATAGAAAATTTTGTCAATTGTATGAAATAATAATGATATTCAGGGAAGCTATTTTATAAGATCAAAACAGATCAATTCTCCAATATTACTATAATTTATGTATTGTGAATTTGTCTTTCATTATTTAAATTAAAAAAAAGGAATAAATTATTAAATAATTTCAACAACAACAAAAGTGCTAGTTTCATTTTTTGAATATTTAGATCAGGGGTTCCCAAAGTGAGGTCTGCGGGCCAAATGCAGCCCTCAAATCCTAGAAATGCAGCCCACGATGTCAGATCATTTGTGATCTTGAATTCATAGAGATAATTTACATTTTTACAAAAAATAAATAAATTTTATCATATTATAATTAAAAATTGTTCAGTTAAAAAAATATACGTATAAGTGCATCCAAATACTTTTTTATTATTTGAAAGCACTTATATATGCAAAAAAATTTTCTGAATCATGAGTATTAATAAGTCCAAATTGAGATCAAAATTAACTGATGAACTTTTAAGGTACGTCATAGGTAAACGGAAATGGTTGCATTCGATTCGAAATCTAAAACCACATCTAAATTCATTAGAATTTCGAAATTATTTACAAAAATTACTTGAAAAATTTGACTGATAGGCCCCAACTTTGGGATCCTGTATCTCGATAACGGGGCCTCAGCGGTAAGTAATAATTACATTTTTGGACTCAGCAAATCCAAATTAGGGGTGCACTATAAAGGGGGGCAAATTTTCGACTCCGGAAATATGATACCAGTACCCAGAATTCGCAGGTGGCGCTGTAACGTAATAATGGATGCCGTTTTTACGATTCCCTCTACACGAGTTGTGAAGGTGTTTTTGTTGTTATATACGGTATTCGCGTTTCCAAACGAATGACCTGCCAACTGGTGTCTCTCTGAGAAACTACTGAAAGTAGTATAGTAGACTGGTTACTATTGTTACGTGTATAAGTGAATGTTGTTATGGATTTTGGGAGAACGAAGAAGAATAATAAGATAAGTAATCGTTATTCCGGCGTACCACAATATAAGAGCAAACAATCAACGACCATTTTTTTACATCGACTCCGAAAAATATCAAATTACAAAAAGAATGGCTACATACACTGACGGAAAAAAAAATCCCAACACCAAGAAAAAATTATTGTAGAGTAATGAAATTTGGACAATGCATTTGTGTAGTTAACATGTTTAATTGATTAAATTTTCAA
>AYEL01069495.1:0-27439 GCA_000484575.1 Olivierus martensii
TTTTTTTATAGTGTCAAATCAGTAGCTTCCCTATATCTTTCAATATGTTAGATTCATTAATTTCACACTCACACAAAATATAAATCATGAAAAAATTGAATAAAAAGTCACTTATTTAATATTGAAAGAAAAATATACAGTAAATATTAACTTGATCAATGAAACCAAAGAACAGTAACTGAAGCATGCAATGCTAATATGTTGCATTTCACTGTTTCTGGCTTTATTGAATAATATAGTATTTTGCCAACATTATCAAAAAATACTAGATAATAATTTTTCGACACACACTAATTTACAAATACAAAAAAATTAAAAATACTCAGCAAAAACTAAATTTTTTGTTGTGAGTATAATAATTTGGCCACCCACTGTATATAAGTGCTTCCAAATACGTTTTCATTATTTGGAAGCACTTACATATGCGAAAAAACTTTCTCAATCATGAGTATTAATAAGTCCAAATTTAGATCAAAATTAACTGATGAGCTTTTACAAGTGATGTTAACAATACATTCAACCAACTTAGAACCAAGGCTCAATGAATCAGTGGTGCTCGCAATTAGACATTTGAGTTTCGCGGGTCGGCGCACGCGCGTGCATGGAATTGTGTGATATTCGCTATTTGTTAGTATTTTTTGGGCTACTTTGGTGTTGGCCAGTGTTGTTTGTGTTAAATTTCAATTCTATTTTTCAGAAAGTAAAAAAATTGTAATTATTATTATTTTTTTGAGTGAAATGTAAGGATGAGTTCGAAGAAAACTGACCAAAGGAATAATTCCGAAAAGAAGAACACTCGATTGAGCGAAGAGACGAAGAAAAAAATTGCAGATATAAGTGCAGAAAGGTAGAACAATTAAAATGTAATTCGAGTATGGCGTTCCTAGGATAATTGTGGCAACGTTTTGCAACAGAGAGAGAAGATTACGGGTGTCTGCTGGAAGACTTCATTCCAATATCCAAGGGCTAATAAATTGTGTTGAGTATAAAATAATGTATTTTGTAATTTAGTAAGTGATACAATAGTAAAACATATAATAAAGTAAGTAATATAGTGTATCTCACATCACCGTTAGGGGAATGGGGACTAATAACGAATTATATACCCAGGAAAGCCAGTGCTTCCCTGGCTATATAAACTAGGAATACGAATTAAAATATTGTCCCGTAATAAAAAGTAAGTAAGTGGTAAAGGAAATTTATTCCAAAACGAATATAATTTTACCAGGTATTAAAGAAGGAGCCAAATATTCGTATTAACCGGCCGGTTTATTACTCGGACTTAAGGCTTGTTTATAGTCGACGAAACGAAGGTTTCGTTAGCGCCTACGTCTGTCACGCCGCGTTCTAATTTGCCTGTTTATAGTTAGTATTATATAAACGAGAGTCATCTTTAAATGCCTGGATAAAAAATTCGACATCGTTATTTGATCCATCGCTAGGACCTTCTCGATTCGAATCCCCGCCATTTTGTATCGGATGGCCCAGCGTCCTGGTATAACCAGAATGTCGAAACATAGAACGAGTTGTAGGTTGTCGGTTACGGCTAACGTCGAGTATAAACCTACGAATTGTTTCTAAGCTGGACGTGGCCGACGAGCGTCTCTGACTATAAACGAGCCTTTACATCTCGGACGAATATTTGATACCGCGGGAGGTAGAGCCGCTTCCAGCTGGAACAGAGTCGACCGAGTTTTTGATATTAACCATGACGCTGGGCCTGGATAAAATTGGTGTTAATGCCGCTGGGCGTAAATATTCGGTACAAAATGTTAGAAGTAGGTTTAGGGCCATTTCGGTGCTAATCTTCAGCCAAAATTCGTTTAGCGATTTTTTGGAAAACTCCAGTTTTTAAAGCCGCGCAAACTCTTCTCCAGCGTTTAATGGTAAACGACTGACATTAATCATTTCGGTCGATCGACACAATTTTCTTTTTCCCTATCAAAATTTGAAGGACGTATTTCTGAAATTCTCTCTCCAGACACTTCGAACGATCGATTACAAGTTTTAGAATCGAATCATTGGCCAGGTTATTTTCGATTATAAAAGTGTCTAAAGCTGTCCACATTTCGAAAGATTGTGGTGCACTAACCATCTAAAACCAGCAGAGGGCGCTTTCTCCGGTCTTTCCAAGATACCGTTATCATCAGTGCCGTAGCCAGGCTGTGGCGAAGGTGGCCATTCGAAATAGAGGCGTAATTTAAGGGATCACTACAATCGTCCACCTCACAAAGGCGCCTTTTATATCTTGAGCCATAGGCGCTTAGAGCGGTAGCTACGACACTGGTTACTATGTAGGTATAGATGGAGATAGCATGACGTCACTAAAAGTGAAGCCAGCGATAGGTTCACCAAGATGGCCGCCTTTCGATGGTAAAAACTCGAAGTTTGATCTTAAAACTGTAATAACAATCTTTTTCGTGATAAAACCCCTTATAACAATAAATGAGACCAAATACTAAGACAACTATACGTAACAAATTTTAATAACTGTATAATAGCTTTTCTGAAACATACACTATTTATAACATTAATTGCAATTCGATAACATTTTTTTAATATATAAATTATTTTACAAAGGTGATATTTTAAGTTTTATTGTACTCACTGCATACAATATATATACAGTAGAATCTCGAATCTCACAGGAACGAAAAAATATTTGATATAAAGTTTTTGAGATATCAAGGTTCAATTTTAAATAAAGATTTTTATGTTAATAATGCATACCGTAGTTTTTAATACTGTATAAGACACTCTTTTTTTCCATGAAAATTAGCATCTAAATACTCCTGCACCTTATAAACCAAAGTTTGAAAATGAGTTTTTTCAGTGATAATCATATTGACAAAAACCTATCAACAATTAGAAGTGAAACTTAGAAAAATGAAACTATTATATGTCATGTCTATAGACTGCGGAAAAAGTACTTTTTGACAAAAAAAACGGCAGCTAAAAACTATTTTCGAATAAAATAAATCATTTTATAAGAATTTAGACTGAAATTACGTTGATTAAAACACTTCCAATACACCAAATAAAAAGGAAAAAATAAATAAACAAAAAATTTTTATCAGTCGATATTCGAAAGTAATAATAAAAGTATAAAATATGCATAAATCAAATTTCAAAAAACATTTATAAATAAGTGGAAATTAATTTATTAAAAACGTTCCACAATCTTGATGTGTAATCATGGTAATGGCTTGCAGTTGGCATGCAATTGTTTGCACATGACGTCTATTCACAGCAAAGGCACTGAACTGGTTAAATCATATATATAAAATAAAAATAAATTTGAAAATTGTATTGTTATAATTAATAAGAATTAACAATTTACAAACTATGTAAAACTTCATAGTGGAATTTAATGCATTTCTGGAAGACTTACGTACGGCCCTTGAGTCTAAATTCATCCGGAGGCAAATAGTGCCATATCATGGGTTCTACTGTTTCTCCTAGTCCAGAATCTAAACAACAATAATTTTTATTTTAGTATGAAAATTAATTAAAATATAAATTAAATTTTTTTAAATGTATATATATCTGAATGACAGACATAAGCTTTTATTTCTGCAAACCCAAATAGAAATCATTGCAGAAAAAAGAATAGACATTTTATAAATAATTATTACATTATATTTATACTTCATAATATGTTTATTAATTTATTCAAGAATCATATTAGATATTTTAAGATTATTTATTTACATACATTTTTAATTTAATTAACTTTAGTGTATATAGGAAATTCCCAATTTTACAAGCTAATTCGTTCCTGAAGTAGGCTTGTAAAGTAAGAACTTGTAAACCAAGAGGAAAAATTCCTACAAACATAATGTTGAATTCAGTAATTTTGTTCTCAACAATGAAATTTGACCCAAATAAAAATAGTGTAAAGACAAACAAAATCAATAGTATATAATTAAAAAAATTATTTATGGCATACAAATATTAAAGAATTTTTATTTTTCATCATCATCACTGACAAATGATTAGATGAGCTTTAATATAGTGAATAATGCCTCAGGAATGAAAATTATTTACATAATTTTCAGCTGAAATAAAGGCAGTTAGAGTGCATGCTACTTCCACTTCTCAGTCTGCAATTTTGTTTTTTTTTTTTTTATTTTTATTTTGTAGCAGAATGGACTTTCTGCTATAAACCAAGTTGTACTGAATTGTATAGCTATGTTTACAGGGTCTTAAATGCGTCTATAAATGTTTAGCATTTATTTATTGCAATTAATGTTCATATTTTTGATACTTCATATTTGGGAAAAACTCAAATTAATTACAGGAAATTTTCAGTTTACGAGTTTCTAGATTTATTTGTTGGAAGATTTTTTATTAATTTGTCTTCCTTATAAATATAGTATGTAATGGAAATTAAATACTAACACCATTTTGTTTAATCTAATGCCTAATTTTAGTTATAAAAATTTAACTCCCTGTCCAGCCTATGTAAAGCTCATAACCGTTGAAAGTCCTGAGCCATCAACTTAGATCCCGTAACCCGCCACCCAGAGGTCTCACACTTGTTTAATGGCCAAAAGTTTATGTTCTTGATGACATTATAACAGAATGGCATCCTACATGCCAGACATAGATGCCACTATGTTATGATAGGAACATCTATAGCCGGCAAGTAATTTTAGGTGGGGTCTGGATATTTTTGAAAATTTTTATCGAGGTCCAGAAAAAAAAAACTCATATTCCTTACTAATTTTTTATTTTAATTTTCACTCACGAAATATGAAATACAATAGATAGGCATATTTGCATTCAAAAATCAATGGGAGAAATTACATTTGTGGTCTTGAGCCAGTTTTTTAAAGTTAGGTTATGCGAAGAGTGTCTTCAAGATGGGCGGCTGTTAATCTTGAGCAATATTTGTTCTTCAAAAAATTCATTTTTGAAAATGAAGTTTCACAAACATATGTGGAGCCAAACATAGTAGCCAGGTAAATGGCTAATTTTTTGCAATTTCCATATTTTTCTGGGACATGTTTACTCCAAAATTCTTCGGTGGATGCAGTTTTATACGTTTGCAAGGAAATGTCTTCCTGCAAGTCTATTATCTCCATTTGGAGTAAAGGCTTTGAAAAGCGGAACAACTTCACAGCCACATCTGTTTATTTTGCCACTGGAGAAACTTCAAAAGGTGATTTTAAGAATCGCAACAACTTCTCTATCTCTGCAAAGTCTTGGAATCTTGCTGCAAATTCCTTCTTAAGATCTGACATAAAATTTGAAAATACTGCAATGTCTATTTCAGAATTATTTTTATATTCAAAAATTGTTGGAAAGTGAATAAATTCTTGACTTGAAATGTCTTTTTCAAAGATATCCAGCTTGCGACGGAAAGAAGACACACTTTGTATCAGATCAAATATTAATTTCCCATTTCCTTGTAGCTTGGTATTGAGTGCATTTAAATGTTTCAGAATGTCTTTCAGGAAAGCCACAGCTAGCATATTGCATTCGTTTGCTAGGAACTCCAAATGGTTTCTTGCTTCTTGTGTATCCAAGTTTTCTAAGAAGGAGGTTACTTCTTTTATTTGCCAAAAACATTCAATCACTTGACCTTTACTTAGCCAACAAACATTGTTGTATTGCAGTAAGTCAGAATGCACCGAATCACACTCACAAGTCAGATAGAAACTCTTTGAACTGTCTGTGCTGAAGAGCAGAACGAGACCTCATAAAATTAATCAACTTGATCAAGCTGTCCATTACTTCTTTCAGAGTGACACTAAGTTTTCCACAAAGGGCTGCCTGGTGGTGAATTATGCACTGATAAGATAGTAGCCCAGCATTCTTATTCTTGATTCTCTTTACTAGTCCCTTTTCTTTGCCGAGCATCGCTGGGGCCCCGTCAGTTGAAAGAGATATCATTTTATCATAACTAATGTTTGATTTTGTCATGAAGTCATCAAAAGTCTTGAATAAATCTTCTCTGCAAGTCTTGCCTTTAAATGGCAATATTGTTAGCAATTCTTCCCTAAGGCTTTACTTTCAATATCCAAAAATTGCATGAAAATAGACATTTGTTCTTCATCAACAATGTCACATGATTCATCAAGTGCTATGGTGTAGCAAGGCGCCTTTTGCAGAAGTTCGAGCAAACTACTTTTATCATTAGCAGCCAAAATTTCGGTTCTTCTTGTATTGCTTCTTGCCAACAATGGAATACCTTGAATTGCGGCAACAACATCCTTTTTCTCTTCAAAAAGTGCCGCAGTCACTTCCAACATACATTTTTTACTATCTCGAGTCTGAAAATGGCTTCTGGTGTTTATTAAGCATCCAGCACACATGCAACACTGCTTCTGCAGATTTTTCTTGCTTGCTCATAAAGTGAACTAGTAAGGCTGTGCTTTTTTGTAAGAAGCTAGATATGCCTGGATTTTTTCTTAATGAGCTTCACTACCCAGAGGAAAATTTTTATGGAACTGCTGATGAGTTTTTTCTTAGTGTCGCTTTAAATTGGCATTTTTAACAAGAGCGACAGTTCTGTTGCATATGAGACAAACTGGAACAGCTCCAAGCTTATCAGGCAACATAAAACAATATTGTTCAGTCCATTCAGTCAAAAACTTCCTATTTTCACTATCCACTTTACACTTTTTAGGATCCATATCAATGCAAAAGAAACGTTATAAGCCTCGATAATAACAAAACGCTCCATACGAGATTGCAACAGTTACTGACGAAGCAACGATAAAATTTGTGTACTTCATTTAGATTTGTTCTTTATAAAAATACCGCTGCCCAGTACATAGCACATGCAGACACAGGTTCCCAGAGTCAGAGATCGATTTATAAAATTTCCTACTTCATTAAATAAAAATACTAGAAAAAAATGATAACAATATGTTTGAGCTTCACCCTTATCTACAGAAAAATATTTTTAAAATAATCTGAGTAATTTATACTTTCAAAAAATTTTTGGTGGTCCAGTTTCTGACCTTCCTCGGTATGGACCTGGACCACAGTTCGCCAGTTGCCGACTGCTGATCTATAGGATGATCATTTGTTCCAGATTTTCTATGACAGAATGATCACCCCCTGTGGATGCTCCTGCTTTTTGATAATTATTCCATATTAGTAAACTGCCCCAGAAAACATTCCAGATTTTAAAATTCATCCCATTTTCAAGGTGGAAGTTATTTTTTGAAATTGGAATGCTAAGTTAGCTACATTTTGTAACATCATTCAAAATGCAGGTTCAAAACATATGTCAAATTGGTGTCATCAAGTCCATGCTAATACTTGCCAATAGTGTTTACTGTTCGAATTCTTCAATTCCATCTAGCTATGGGATAACTTTTACATATTACAACTAAATTTAAGAATGTGTGATTGCACTGATGTTACTGTTAACTAATAAACAATAAATATGGTAAGTTGGTAAATACAAAAATAAAACTTCCAGGTGAATTTTTCCATTTTCCAGATTAACTTGAGTAGGAAATGGTAAGCCTAAACATCCATAAACAATGTCCTGCTATTAGGGGAAGAGTGTACAGTATCGGATTTGCAATGATAACTGAAAAAATCTAAATTAGTTTATAGAACCTTAAAAAAAATTAAAGATGCAGGAGCACTTTCGGGCTGGACTGCCCCTCTTCAGTTGCACAGAAAAAGTGTTTCTCTGTGCAGCTGAAAAGGGGCAGTCCCAAAAGCACCCTAGCATCTTTAATTTTCTTTTAAGATCCTATACGCTAGTTTATATTTTGTTTTGTATTAATTTCATAACTAGTTATTAATTTAGATGACAATTGATATAGAAGAAAGGATTCATTCAAATTTTGATACAACATTGTAAAAATAATTAAAAATCCTGATACATAAAAATCTGATGAAATCTTCTTGTAAATGAAAACAGTTCACGAACTAATTAACAATTCTATTTCTGATTAATTTTATATTGATTTATTCATCTGAAATAATCTCAGACAATTCTTAACAAAAAGAGAAAAATTTTTAGTGAGACTTAATTTCAACAATTATCTATTATCTATTATCTATCTAACAAAAAAAAATCTAACAAGGGGAGGACACAGCTGACCCCCACTGATTTTGATCCGCTTGCGTATGGTGAAAATACATCAAAAATGAGTGAATACGTGTCCGAGCTTTTTGTTGAATATGGCCTTCTAGTAGTATTTTTTAACACTTGAAAAATCGAACTTTTGATAATTCAGCTTAAAAGCGATGGATAGATAACAGATCACCAGGTGCACAGATGGCGTACTCGATAAATACGTGGCGTGTAATCCGAAGGTAGTGGGTTCGAATCCGGGTTGCTGTGCATTTTTTTTTTTTTATGCATTGAAAAATTTTTTTTATTTTTTATTTTTCATTTTGTTATTTTTATGTACTGTACGTTTTAATTTATTTTAATTGTTATTAATTTTATATATACTAGTTATTACATAATTCGTATGCATTAATATATTTATGTAGAGTCCCCACAACGTATGTCCGAGTAATAGGAGAATTGATTTCGATACTTATTCAAAACAAATAACATATATTTATTTAAAAAAATAGGAAATAAAACACAATATTAACATAATGCGCTAGAGAGAGAGCTATCTGACCCGGAGATCAAACCTGGGAGAGAGTGAATAAAAAAAATTTCGTTATTCTTCCATTATTCTTTTATGTCTTCGTTCCCTATCTCGTCGGACGATCCCCGTAGAGTAATAGAGTATTTTGTTTTGTAAATAAATATATTAATGCATACGAATTATGTGATAACCAATATATATAAAATTAATAATAATTAAAATAAATTAATTAAAATGTACAGTACATAAAAAATAAAAAAAAATTTTTCGATGCATAAAAAAAAATGCACATCAACCCAGATTCGAACCCTCTACCTTCGAATTAAGCGCCACATATTTATCGAGTACGCCATCTGTGCAAGTGGTGATCTGTTATCTATCTATCGTTTTTAAGCTGAATTATCAAAAGTTTGATTTTTCAAGTGTTAAAAAATACTACTAGAAGGCCATATTCAACAAAAAGCTCGGACACGTATTCACTCATTTTTGATGTATTTTCACCATACGCAAGCGGATCAAAATCAAGCTCGGACACGTATTCACTCATTTTTGATGTATTTTCACCATATGCAAGCGGATCAAAATCGGTGGGGGGTCAGCTGTATCCTCCCCTTGTAAGTTTGATTTGAATCTTTTAATCGAATATAAATAAATCATCATATTTCTAATTTTGAGATTTTTATTAAAATTTATTTAAAGATAATGTATTTTTACAAATTTATAAATTAACTACATATATAAATTTCATCTTGTATTTTCAATTATTTTTTTGAAATATGCTGCGATTCAGTGCTGTTCTATATTATTAATGGTGATATTGTAATCCTTTTCTTACTAGGTGCAGGAGAATCAGATTTACTTCGTTTGGATAGCATAGTTTTTTTAAGGGTTTAGAAAACCTATAACAAAACAATCTTAACTTTCATTGATCATAGAATTGTAATCGTGCACATAGAGTTCGTACGAAAAGCAAACAATGCTTATCAAAGCAAGATAGCGTGCAGCAGGGTTCCCAAATGAAAAATTCAAGAACCGCGTAACTCTAAGTTCGTGTAAGTTGGGGTATTACTGTACCTTTGAAGCAAATTATTATTATTGAAAAGAAAATAACTTATATTTTTAAAAAATTGTCACATTGGTCATTTACAAAAAAAAAAAAAAAAATTTATATGCATGCAATTTCAATTGGATCTTATTTTATAATTTTTAATCTTTTCAAAATATATGTAATCATTTTTATTTATTTATATCATTTAATTTTAGATTAATTTATTATTGGATTATTTATTGATGCAACAACTATTGGTTGTGCCAATAAATGAATTTAAAGATAATTAAATTTTTGAATTATAAATAAGGAATTAAATACAATTTATTTTAAACACAAAAATATTTTCATCTTCAACAAATATACATTGCTCATTTGTTGCAAGAGTGATACAACTCAAAAATTGTGATTTTTCAGGAGAAATTTCTTTTAAAGGTTTTGAAGTGCTATAATTTTGCTAGATAGTCCTTTTATGAAACCATTATAGCATAAATTGAGAGAAGAAAGACTCTGAAATAGAATCATGTACAATAACAGCTTAATGGATACCTGTGGCTTCTCAAGACCCATTTACAAAAAATCTCTCTCATACTTATGACACTCTTGCTGCAAAATTCCCTACAAAAAGTAAGTATTATGTCAAAATGTGACTTTATTGTTAGGAGAAAATATGTTCACTTCAAGTTGTGACTAAAAAAATAGACATGTACTAGAAAAAAAAAAGTATTTTAAAGAAGTTATTTTATTTCTATGAATGACACATTAATTATTACAAAACAAATCAGGAATTTTACATCTGTAATCTTCACCCTTCCCATATTAATAGGGCTTATGTCTACTGCAACTGTTTCAAGTCATAAAAATCATCCCAACACATTTCATGTATGCAAAATGGTTCTCTAGTTTTCCTTGCAGTTCTAATTGCAGAAATTAAAGTTTCTGATGCATACATGGGGCCACTTTTCAATTGATGTTTTATTTTTCTATCAAAGAATAGGCAGAATCATCATCATTTTGCAAGTGTTCTGTAATGAGGTATTTATGAATGAGTAATACATTTTTACTTTCAGGAACCAGACAGCATAGAAATATATGGCAATCATAAATTTATTTTTTTGTTGTCCTGCAAAATTATCAGAATAAAATATGAAGTCTTTCTCTCTGTTGACATCAACTTTCTCTATCAAATATTGAAGTACATAGAGGTGAGGTGTGAATAAATTGGGAACCTATGTCCATTGCTTTTATCCCAAAAATAACGTTCATAGAATTTATTTTGCAAATTGTAAACAGTAAAGTTCAGTATGTTTAATTTTGATTTATAATAAAAATTGATATGTTCCTTTTGACAATTGCCTCACTGTTTATAGATCATAGACAGCAACAACTGTATCTTCTGTTTTTTTTTAGTAACAACTGTATTCCTGTGCCATTTTTCTAAATTTCATTTACTTTTCACATCTCTTTTTAATGAACTTGTCAAAATCATAATGTTTTCATTCAAAGCAAAATCACTTTTTCTCAAGGAAAGCATACTGGATGGGGAAGTACCTCACTTTTCAAATGTAAACTATAAGCAATAGATATATCTACATTAGCTGTATCATTGGGATCTTCAATGTCCAGTTCACTTTCATCACTGGTCAATGCATTGTTCTAGTTTGATATGTATATGGTATCACCAATTTCAGCATCACAATCTTCAATAGACTACTGTATCTCATATGACTGATTACTGTATTTAATAAATTTTCATTACTGTACTAATAAAACAATGAAATGAAGAAAATTGACGAGCATTACATCTTAAGTGGAAATAATGCCATAAATTATTAACAATAACGTCATAAGTTGAAATATGAAAAAGTAGTCTTGCTTGTCCAAAACTTATTTTCAGTATAAGTGTCATAATTCTGTTTAGTTCAAACTAGATTCTTTTAAATTAACTTCAGAATTAGTAGAAATAATGTCATAAATAAAGATATTACAACTTTGGATAGAATTACTTTGCTAAAAGACTGTCCTATTTTGAAGTATGACTATCTTGAATTCAAAGTATGATTATATTGGTATGCATATTTTTCATCTCATTAATGCTACATGTTAAAATACATTAATACACTACTGGTTGTTTAATTTACCAGTGTTAAAATCATTAATTTAGAAAAATTTTGATTGATCTGATATATACAGTGTATACATATAATTATGTACATCATTTTTTATTAAGTAGTATTTATTATTTTTGAGTTGGTACATTATTATTATTTTATCATAATTAAGTATTAATGTATCTTTTATTAACATAAATTATTGTACTGACTGCATAACTATGGAATATTGACATTTTCTGAAGTTATGCAGTCATGTGACACACAGCTACTAGGTAAAAACAAGATGTTGACCACAAGTTGATGCATTTATGCAATTCACTATTATCATCTATATTATAAATTTTAAATGCATGAGATGATATACAGTCAATTCTCATTACTCGCGGATTCTGTATTTGCGTATTCGACTATTCGTGAAAATTTATTTTTAACCATAAAATCGATTTTCGCAGAGCATTCGCGCTTATTTGCAGACTCCCACTGAGCGGCGAAAATACTGTTACCAATGTAAACTTTCTCTGTTTCTAATAAAGGAAGTTATTTGATTACCAAATGTAGTCTCTGTATCGTTTTGCTCACTCCACAGAACCACAGGTAGGACAAAAGCCTGTCATATTATCTGCAGGTCCCACAGAAGAATGTGACTCTATGCTTGAATGAAACCTCAAATTTAGGCATCTAACTTTCTGTGCATTTACTTATGCCAAGATTTTAGAAAATCTGAGGAAAAAAGTGACACAGACAAGGCTGATGCAGTTTTTCATCGCAGTCCAGAAAGATAATGTGTCAGCTACCACATCAAACTATTACCCATCAAAAATAAGATTTTATTGACTAAACAGTTAGTGTTTTAAAAAATTAAATAAAGATTACTGTAAAATTATAATGCTGTATATAGTATAATGCTGTACATAATATAATACTGCACACTGCATATACTGTAATTATTTGTAAGTACGGTAATACACATTAAATAAAGTGTCCTTAAACAGAAAAACATACATAAACCAAAGATGAAAATGTTGGGAAGAAAGGTTCACAGGAACCTAACTCTATATTTCCCCTAGACACAATGGTCCTGTAAATTCGCGAAGAATTTACAGAATGTAACTACTGCAAATAACGAGAATCGACTATATAAATCCGGATTGAAATTTTTAATTTTTGAAATATTTTTATGATTACTGAGAACAAACCATATACAGTATGTCCTCATAATAATATTTCACACATTGAGTATAAGTTGTGTGTGTAATGGTTCAATATTTGCTAATTCAGTATTTGCGAAGAATTTACAGAATGTAACTACTGCAAATAACGAGAATCGACTATATAAATCCGGAGAGTAGTTAAAGAAGTTTTCTCATTCCTATCAAAGAGAAGCCAATAATCAAAGTTAATAATAATAATTAATAAAAAAAACGATGTATATATAACAGATCAATCAAAATATTCATAAATTAATGGAATTTACATCGGTAAGTATAGCAATAAATAAAACATATTCAATTACAAAAAAAGAAAAAGACTAATCTTACCTGTACTGTACCAAATTTTGCAGCAATAAAGTTTTAACACAAGATATAACGTTCTTCATGCAAAATGTATAATGATAACATCACAATAGCAAAGCATAACTGAGATATGACAGTGTTGTTAATAACCAAAGTACTAAATTCTACAAGTGCAACAATGACATAACATGCTTACTAAGGCAAGTTTTGCAAATTGAGTTTTGGACTTTATCACATGAAAGTGTACCTTGAAGTGACTCCTCCTATACCAATAACTCAAAACTGCCAATTTTTGAGTTGTGACACTCTTGTAACAAATGAGTGACATATATACACTTTTAAAGAATTAAAACACTTAGAAGTAAAATTTTATTATTTTTAAGAATATGATATAAATCTAATCAAGAACATTAAAGTTTAATATAATAAATTACAGTGAATAACTGTTCATAGCTAGCATATATAATATATTTCAATTATAGAATATAATTTTTCCAATAGTTCTAACAATCATCAAAGAGAAATTAGATTTAGAGCAAAGCAACTCACCTTTAATAATTTTTAAATCAAAATTCCTTAACATATCATCCCAAATTAATAAAGATAAATTAGGATGCTTCTGTTTTATTAACTGAGAAAGGTTTTGAATATAATCAATAAACAAATGATCTTTGTTCCAGTTATTTTCTTTCATTCTCTTTACACATCTCTCACATTCACCTAAATGCCAAACCTATAAATTTAATGTAAATTATGTTTTATTATCAATTCAATTCTAGAACTGATAAATTCCTATACTTACTAATCAATTTTATATGAACATCAAAAATTATTATTTAAATAAAATTTATCATTAAAGATGAAAATAATTAAGATTTATTTCTTTTCAATTCTTTATTGAAATAAATTTTTTTATAACAAAAAATTAATATCTATTAATAGAACATTAATAGTTTTTTTTATTGTATAGTGTTGAAGACTGAACATTGATGTTTTGATATCAATGTTCAATGTTTTAAACATCGGCATTTACAGATCAATGTTTTTTCTGTTTATGTAGTAGAATTGATGTTTTGTTAAGTAATATTACATAATATTTTTATAAACAGAATTTTTTATAATTGTGATGATTTTATCTTATTTTTTTTAGTTTTGCATTAGGAAAATTGAACAATTCATCTGGCAATATTGATTTAGTACCTAGATTTGTCACATGAGACACTTTATTCATCATTTAATTAATATTCAAAACGCTTTCAGTTTCTTTTTTTATTTCAAAATATTTATATCTTTGTAGCTCAATAACTATAACTTTGAAAGCTTTCTGTGGCAACATTTTGCTAAAAATAAAAATAATTCTGCAACTTGCATATATTGTTTAAAAGAACTGAAAATTAATAGAAATAGATTCCTTCTCAACCAACGATTAAAAGACTAATTTCTGATAAATATAGTAACATGGTATCCATAGTCAAACAGCAGCTCAAACAGAAGTTTTGCTCATTGACAACTGATATATGGACAGACATCCAGAATAGGAGTTACATTAGCTTAAGGTCCACTTTATAGATAAGAAAAATAACCTATGCAATGTAGCATTGGATGTTTTTATATTGGAAAAACGACATACTAGCAAGTAATTAGCTAATACAGTGGTTCTTAACCGGTTTCCCCGGAACACTGGTGTTCTGCAAACGTGTTACAAGTGTTCCGCGAAATTATGAAAGTGAGCTTTACTTGAATGACCTTAGCGTACTCCGCAGTTGCATTTTATAATGTAGATAAGACTCAATTTGTATTTTTGAATAAACTATTAAACAGGCTTCCCACAAAAGCACTTCAGATTTTGCTACAGTTTTCAACATCATATTTGTGTTAGCTAGGCTTTTCAATATTAATGAACATAACTAAAAAATGCAAAAGACTTAAAAATATTGTTGAAGAAATGAAAATAGCTTTATCGCATATTAGATCTGACATGGCTCAAATCTGCAAAAGACAAATAGCTCAGGCATCGCATTAAACTTGATTTAAAAATGTTTCATTTTCTAAAAGAGTTATTTTTACAGTTCTTAAGAATATATGTTTTTTTTTTTTTAATTAATGATTTTTTACTGTTATTTAATGTGTAATATATAATTTTTAATAAAATACATGTTCATGGATACTTTTGTTGTTTGTTTTATGATCTTAGTGATATAGTGTTACGCAAATTTTTTTACCTTCAAAAGTGTTCCGTGACTTCGAAAAGGTTAAGAATCACTGCACTAATAATTTCTTTATAATAAAAAATTAATATTATTATTATAAAGAAATTATTTGCAAATATTTAAAATTTATTTATTGCAATCAATGTTCATATTTTTGATTTTTTTAATACTTCAATAAATATAAATTCGTAAATCTGGGAACTTGTAAACCAAAAAAATCTTAAATCAAGAACTATCTATATGTAATTTAAATTGTATAGTATACTTGTTTTTCTCTCCCACTCTACTAATATATTTCTGAAAACATTGTAATTGCACTTTCGACTAAATCAAGCTCATGATTTATATTGACTTACTGATAGTGCTAGTTTTAGCCTGCATCTTGGCAGAAAAAAATTAATAAGCTAAATATTAATCATCATAATCAATTTGTTAGATTTTTATGAAATTTATAATACAGAGGGACCCAAACAAATGTATACACTGTTTGTTCTTCAATAACTTTGAGACAAATTGATATAAATTTCTCATTTTTGGGGAAATTGTAGGTTAATGTTGTTACTGTCCGATTAGCTTAGCCGTGACCATCAACGCAAACGAAAACTGCGCTAACTGAATGAGTCCAGTGACAAAATAGGGATGATAGCTTCGCACATGGATGTTTTCAAATGCAAGATAACTGAAGTTGAATGGAAGTTTATTGTGATGTCGAATGCTAAATGATTAGTTTCGACGTTGGAAATAATATATTTAACAGAACTTAATATATTATTAATTCAATAATTCCCACCCGTCATTATACCGACTGCGATTCTCCCTTTCACATTTGGATTCATCCACCTTAGTTAGGCGCGGCTTTCGTGGACAGACAATAGTTGACAATGAGTGGGCAGATGGTGTGTTAAAAGTGGGCAGATGGTGTGTTAAAAGACTCGTGTTCCATCTAGCAGCTGATTTGCAAGCATGAACATATGCTTGAAGACAATGGCGGAAGCAAGGTTGTCATATGAACAATTGAAGGTGATTTTGAAGTGGTATTATAAGTTTGAAAACATTAGCGAGGTATGGTGATAATGGCGGAACGTGTATCAAACAATGCCACCGACACATGTAACAATTGTGCGTATTCGAGATAAATTTGAAACTGATGGTACTGTTAATGATGTGCATAAAGGATGTTCTGGGTGATCTGTAACAGCAACAACTGCAGCTATCTCTGCAACAATGTTACAACAGTTTACATGTTCACCACAAAAGTCTATGAAACAATGTGCACATGAAACAAGGGTCAGTCGAACAAGTGTACAGCAAATTTTGAAGACTACAAAGTGGAAAGTGTACATCCCAAGAATGAGAATGACCCTGATTAACAAATTGAGTATTGCAAGTGGTTCAAAAGCATGGTTCATGAGGATGGGGAATTTGCAGGGAACATTGTCTGGTCTGACGAGGCACAATTTAAACTGAATGGGACTGTAAACCACCACAATTGCATGTACTGGGCCCCAAAAATCCACACATCCATCATGACAATGCCATCAATTTACCAGGAATGATTGTGTGGTGTGGTTTGTCCTCTCAGGGTTTGATTGTGCTGTTCTTCTTTGACAGCATTGTTATTGGTGTGGCATATCTCAAGAAGCTTCAAACAGAAATTCTACTTGCATCCATGAGCTGAATGGGGACAAGAGGTTTTATCTGCAACAAGATGGTGCCCTAGTCCACTACCATCGAGATGTCAGTGGTATGAAATGCTACCGGAATGATGGATAAGTCGAAGAGGTGCTGTCAAGTACCCATCAAGGTCCCCAGACCTAACACCACTCGATTTTTACCTATGGAAGACCCTAAAGGATGTTGTTTATTGGGAAAAGCAGCTACACTGGATGTGCTACGAGAACAAATCAAAATGTCATGTGCAGCTATCACACCAGATATGTTGCAGAACATAGTTCGTGCAGCAGTTCAGCGGCGTCGACAATGTTTGGATGCTAATGGTGCCACTTTGAACACCTACGTTAATCTACAATTTTCCCAAAAATGAGAACTTTATATCAATTTGTATCAAAGTTATTAAAGAACAAACAGTATATACAATTTTTGGGCCCCCCCTGTATTTTTGCCATTTACTACAGTTAGAACTAGTTTTGCAGTTAAGTTTAGGATCTATTGTGCACAAGCATTGAATCACCTAAACAGATCATCATAAGATAATATGATATATGGATATGTAATTTTCAAATTAATAAAAGATTTGATCTCTATACTTTTCATTAAGACATATTTATGTATGACAATTTTTGCCAAAGTCAGAGATAGTACAGCTAGTTCCCAACTTTACAAGTTAATTCAGAACTGAAAATTGCTCATAAAGAACTCATACCAAGAATCAATTTACCATAGATACAATGTTAAAATCAGGTTCCATTCTCAGCAATGCAATTTAATCACAATAATATTAAGTAAAAGCCAACAAAATCAGTAGTTTATGATTAAATAATGATTTATTTATCTAAAGAAATGAAAATATAGCCTGAAAAATCAAGTAAATTATTATAATAAAGAAATTATATGTCATATAAATGTTAAAAAATTTTTCCTCATTATTATTGATAGATTAGTACAGTGGTTCTTAACTTTTCTGAAGTTACAAAACACTTTTGACTGTAAAGAAAATTTGTGGAACACTACATCACTAACATCATAAAACAAACAACAAAAATATGAATGAACATGTATTTTACTAAAAATTATACATTACACATAAATTACAGTAAAAAAAAACATTAATTAAAAAAACATATTCTTAAGAACTGTAACTTTTTTAGAAAAATGGAACATTTTTAAATCAAGTTTAATGTGATGCCTGAGCTTTTGCAGATTTGAGCAATGTCAGGTCTAATATGTGATAAAGCTATCCTCACTTCTTCATCACTATTCCTAAGTCTTTTGAAATATTTAGTTTTTATGATCATTAATGTTGAAAAGCTTAGCTCACACAAATATGATGACAAAAAATTGTAGCATAGTCTTAAGTGCTTTTATGGGTAAGCCTGCTTAATAGTTTATTCAAAAATGCAACTTGAATCTTGTTTATATTATAAAATGCATACTGCACAGTATGTTAAGGTCATTTAAGTAGGCCTCCCTTACATAATTTCGCAGAACATTTGTAATATGTTTGCAGAACATTGGTTAAGAATCACTGGATTACTAGATGAGCTTAAATGCAGATGAACTAATAAGTTTAAGCACAATCTGGAAATGGAGGTTATTTACATAATATGTTGGTAAAACAAAGGGTGCAACATTTCCATTTCTTGGCTACCATTTTGATTTTTCCAATTTCATAGTAAATGGAGTTTTTGTTACAAAATTCATTCATACCATATTGTATAGCTACATATATGGTTTGAAATGTCTTTTTATGAATGTTTAGCATTTATTGCAATTAAGGTTCATATTTTTGATATTTCATATTTGAAAAAAAAAGTGCACACAATACTCATTAAAATGGAGACTTGTAAAATGAGGACTACTTATAATATATACAGATCTTTTCCCTTTTAATTTCCAAGCCATAAAGGATACTATATGTGAACAAATATAGTAGTAAATCTCTGACTTATGTGATTTTGATTAATGTGATTTCAGAGATATACAGGTACATAAGCAATTTACTTTTTTGCAAAAATATTACTTATGGCCTAACAATTGTTTTATGCTTAAAGTATGCTCACAATTTTCATTTGGCCATTCCATTTGATGATGTTCCCATTTGTGTATATTGAATTTCAGCATTGTTGGATTTATGCAATTTTTGACTTAAGCAGAAATTTTTTGGATGAATTAACTGTATATGTGGAAGCCTACAGTATATATATGCTAAAACTGTAAAAGTCTAATAAAAGAAAAACATTATATAAAACTGTAATATTCTACATCAAATATTTAAATATTACAACTGATTTAAGGATAATACAAAAAATGCAATGATAATAAATGCAAAAAAAAAAAAATTCAGTATTTGTTAACACTTTTATTGAATACTTACTTCATCTGCACCCAAATGCAACCATTTTATAAATGGATGTAATTCCAAAACTTGATTCAATAATTCCAAAACAACTGAAAGTGATCCTGAAATAATTTTCAAATTATCTTTCTAAAATTCACCTATAATTATTTTTATTTTACTTTTTTGAAATATAGTTTTTTTTTATGAAAAATAATTTATAAAACTTTTAGAACTTACTTGGATGAGAAGGACAAAGTGTATTTGGATATCTACTTATTTCCCTCAGTTCAAAAAATTTTGGATGCTTCAAGAGAAACTGTACCAATAAAAAAAAAATATTTTTAATTTTGTTGCTCACTGTATTTATCATCACTTGAAAATATAACAACTTATTAACTTACTTCTAGATGTCCAAAAGTTTGTATTAATGGAAATACAGTAAGATTATTGTCTTCAGCTAATTTTAGTATTGATTTGATTTCAATTTTACTGAAAAAAACAAACAACTTTAATATTTAAAACATTATAATTTAAATATTTTTAAACAACATGGCAACAGCATAACAAAAAAATAATTATTATTATGTATATTATGAAGCAAATATACTATTTCATGGTTAATTTTTCAAAAATTTTGAGCACAAGACTGTATAACAAAAGATCATTCTCTTAAATTCTAAAAGAATGATGATGTAATACAGTATTCTTGCTATAATAAATACTGTAGTCTACAACAACATATAATAAAAATGCAAATATTTAAATAAAGGCTTCATTTAACTTGATTACATGACAATTGGGAAATTATTTTTAATCTTTAACATACATTAATAACTAACCTGTATGATTCAGTCTGTGATATCTCTTTGAGATGTCCATCATATGGAAACATGTCTTCATATTCGATTAAAAGACCAGTTGCTCCAAGTAATTTAAATAGAGGAAATAGCTAAATGAATATTTTTAAACAAATATATATTAAGATAATCTTATAAATGTTATGGTTTAATTATATGAAAAATCAATATTTTTTCAAATTTCATGGAAAATAAATGCTTATTTTTAAATACACCTAATTCTCGTAATTACACTATAGGTGACTCCTGGAAGTAAACAGGTAAATTAAGAAAGTTCAAAACAAGAATTTTTTAACATAAATTTGAATATAAAGTATTCCAAAAAATTCCTATAACTTATCTAAGTCACATATCTCAATTGAACTTGCACTACAACATTTATTCTGGCTACTTTTGATTATTCCATACTGAAAAGAGGTATAAGGAAGTAGCAAAAATATTCATATATAACAGGAATGCCACAGCAATGTTCATGTAAACTGCCACTTGTGCAGTCCAGCACAGATTTAAGTTCACATTTTTATTTTAAATATTTTGCTATTTTTTTAATAAAGTCTTCTGAATGAATAAATTTTATTTCCTGTTAAATGTCTTCATTATAATGCAAAAAATTCATTTTTCTACACTATACTGTTGATTTTTGAGAACTCCACCAAAGAAGCCATATAGCTGACTGGCCAGTTCCAAGCCTGGATAAAGGAGGAGGGTAAAGTTAATGCATCCAACAACTTTATAAAAGTTATAAAATTTTATAACAAGTGACTTACAATACCGCACTTTGCTCATTTGTATACTTATACGTAACACGTTTAAAGTTATTAGTTTACAGAGTAAACAATCTAACAACAACTAGCATTAACTGGCAAGAGCAAAAACCAGAACTAGGAAATCAGAACTTATAACTAGAAGTACTGATTAAGGGTTAGATTGTAAACAACAAAATAATGTTAGAAACTTATACTAATAATTGGAATAATTTCTCAAACAAGTTAAATAACAAAAAAATATAAATTTATTAGACTCAGGAACACTTACAAAAGTGTTAATAATTGCTTTATTGGAACTATAATAAAGCACAATGAAATAAACAACAAAACTTATTTAATCCAATTCAAATATCCAAAAATAAAGTTATTCACAAGAAACAAACCTTAAATATGGTATTAAATACTTTAATACCGTATTTAAGGTTTGTTTCTTGTGAATAACTTTATTTTTGGATAAAAGTTAAAATTTTAATAACTTTATAAAAGTTATAAAATTTTATAACAAGTGACTTACAATACTGCACTTTGCTCATTTGTATACTTATACGTAACACGTTTAAAGTTATTAGTTTACAGAGTAATTCATTCAATTAATTTATATACCGAACAAAACATCAATACGGATCATTCTTACATTTGCATATCGGACCAGTGGTAAAATTATTTAGATAAGATGACATCATTACCCGGAACAGCTCTTACGGAGGACGGTTTCCGATTCCGTAATACGTGACCACCAACTACAACGGAGAAGGTGGAAGTAAGTTAACTCGTAAACTTAAAATATAATACATTAGATAATAAGAAAATAACGCTAAATAATAAAGAGTGCGTATAAAATAAGCAGGTCAAAGTTAACTTCCTCACAGTAAAAATTTGCTTTCTTACTATAAAGTGGTTGCATTTTACATATTCAATATATACTGTACATTATAGCTAGTACACAATATACGAATTAAGTTCATAACTTAAGGAGTGCATGTATTATAACAAATTGTTCATTGAATTACTTTATATCTCTTAGATTCAATAATATTCTATATAATTTAAACAAAAATAATTAAATATTTCTATTTTTTTATAATTAAATTTCATAATTTATAATATTTTTATTCACAGTTAAGTATATTATAGTAGTATGATTATATTATAATTGCATTGTTATACAATCTATATAATAATTTGTTTATTCTCATTAGTATCACCTACAACTTTAGAGTGAAATAGCTTGAAGACTATGCAATGAAATTTTATAAACCTTTTGATTTGAGTTTCTATGAGATGAAATTAGAGTTTTTGACTATTAAATCTATTTTAAATAACTGTTTAAAAAAATTTCATAAAATCAAATATTGACAAAACTTTATAACATATTCTATAGATGGCACGATATGTCTGTCTGAGATACTAGCTTTCTGGTAGATTAGGTTAGGTCTTATCTCTCAGACAATAATTACATATAATTTAATAGTTAAAAAGAATATGTAATACTTAAAAGAGCAAAAACAGCAATAAATTGTACAAGCATATTCCATTTTATTTTAATATATAAGTTTTTTTAACCTAATTAACAATGTTTGTGATGTCACAACGTTTCTCATGCGAAAAAATAAAACTGAATAATCCTTTTATAACCTGTACAGTCAGTAAATATTTTCAAACAACTTTAGGGAAATTCAGCAATGGTGAGGGAAGTAGTTGACAGTCAATCAGTCATATTACAATGTCTCCCCTCGTCCATTCACCATTGCATTCACTTTAGTTGACAGCTCATTTCTGTATACGAAATATCAAAATGCACTATCCTTTAATTTTTCTAAGAGATGTCTCAGTTGGTTAAGGAAACAATCTATAATCACATGTCAAAATTAGGCAGTTTTATTTGTGAAAATAGTCGCAATGGACACAATTGCCAATTATCATTTCTCAGAATAATAAATAAGCACGTGTGGATTGATCATTGGTTAGACTAAAGAACAGTAATAAAACAACAAAAGAAGAGTAATAGACATGAAATATACACAAAATAACTTGCCTGTAAAATGAATTCGAGCTGCTAAATGGTAAAATTTTAATTTTGTAAAGTCCAGTAATAGTAATATCAAGCGAAAGAGGTCAATCTATAAGTCAATGATCACAAAAAGAAACAGGAGTCAAATCAGTAATATATTTGAGATAGATTGCTATAATAATGACTATTAGAGTTAACAATTCATTCTCCCGACATGTACAGTGGTACTCAGTATACATCCTTAATCCATTCCAATCCTTGGACTTATACAAAACGAATTCTTCCTATAGGAAATAAAGGGAAAATGATTAATCCATTCCAATGAAAAAAATCCTATTGCTATTGGCATATTATACATTGATGGGGTTGTACAAAATAATTTAAACACTTCTTAATACTAAAATATATAAATACAAAAGCAATTAAAGTAGATGAAATAAATGAAAATTTAACCTCACTGCCTTGCTGAGAAGAGTTGAGTGCCTACTAGGATGGTGCTGAGAAGGGAGGAGGAGGAGGAGATGTTATTGTTTGGAAGGAGAGTCCGCTTCCAATAAAACTTGAAGAATCTGAAATTCTGGTGTTTTTCTCTTTCTATTTTTTGTTTCTTTTACCTACTTGGACTTTGTTGAGGCTCACCAAGTTTGACTTTTACTAAAAATCTGTCCAAAGAACTTTGCTTCTGCCTTCTCCTCAAGATATTTTGGAAATATGACATTGTCTGAACCTTCCAGACAATGCTATTACGACTTGTTATAATTTTTTATAAGGAATGTGCTTTTTAAGAGAACACTTAACAGACTCATACAAGTTCCAGGATGCGAGTTGGTCATATTCCAAACAAAGGTCGTATAACAAACAAAATTTTTTGCATCCAAACAGGACGTATATCAAATTGGACTTATTTCAAAGCAGATGTATACTGAGGTACCACTGTAATTAAATGTGCAGTTTTTGGTTCCACTATGTTAAAGATATGTATATTTCAGAAATGGTACTGATTTCACTTCTGATTCTTTTATGAACTTTGACCTATAGATTGTCTCTTTCATTTGGTAGTACTGATTTCACTTCTGATTCTTTTATGAACTTAAACCTATAGATTGTCTCTTTCATTTGGTACTATTTTTGTTGGCATTACAATCATTGCAATTATACCTATAGTTATGTATGTGAATGGCTTTAGGTCCGCCATGTTGTCACATCATACTTTCGCGCAAGAAAACAACTGAATTTTCTCTTTCTAACCTGTACTATCATTTTAATGACGTCCAGAAAGTTCTGTTTAATAAGTGAATAGCTTATCTTCAAATAGTTTAAGTAGATAATCCATCCAATCTACATGGTTGGCATAACTTTGTAGATGGAATAAGTTGATTCTAAAATGTTTCAAAGAGAAGTCCTGATTAGTAAAGATACCAATCTGAAATGATGTGTCAAAATTAGAGTTCTATTTGTAAAAATTCTCATGAAGATTGTACACCATCATCGTTTTCCGAGCAACAATGATAACCATGCATATATTGATCATCGCTAAGACTAATGGATAGTAATAAACAGGCAAATAAAATGTGTAATGGGCAAGAAAAATATAAAAATAAATTGAGTGCAAGAAGATTTCAAACCCAGATAGATTATACTTTTATTTCTTAATACTCTCAAAGGCCTCACTGTTAGTTTTCTCTAATCTAATATTTTTCCAAAAATATTAGATAATATTTATTATTTGATTCAAATATATAAAAATGAAATAAATATTTTCAGTTGTATTTATAACATCACTACAATATTTGTTGGATGATAATTTTATATTAATTCACAAAAATCTTTCATTTTAGCTTAACTGAATGGCTTTAGAATTGCCATGTACTGAGATCATACTTTTGAGCAAGCAAAACAACTTTTCTGTTTTTAAACCATACAGTCATTTGCCAGCAGTTAGAATATTTAATGACATCAAGAAAGATTAAGTGGGATTCATGGCAGTGTGCTTAAGGCAGATACATTTTCAAATGAGCAGCGAAAACAAGAATCAATGAGAGGAGAGGGATGATGGGGTAAAATTCCCCAGCTTGAGATTCATGAGGACCTGCACATCAGCCCACAATTTGTTTTTTTACGCACCAATTAGCTGTAGAAAGATGGTACTGAAAATTAGAGTCTGAAGCAGGAGTAATAAATTGCCCCAATCTTATAATTCTAAAATTACTTTGAGCCCATGTAAATTTTTCCCCTGGGCCCAGCAACATCTCTCAGCCTCTTGCAAAAAACTTTAGTCCCAGTGGAGTATTTAATTAAATTCAACAGAAAATTCTGGAATTACTCCTAATTAATTATATATAAAATGCAGAATAATTGTAATGTTGCTAAGAAATAATGCAACAGGAGACTGATTATCAAACAGCACTAAATTAATCATTGAGAAAATGATTGAGAAGAGACCAATTAGTGAACATGTTTTAATTCCCAGATTGACTTATCATGAATTTTCATTTGAATGGCAAAGATGTTCCCAGTGAAATCAACATATGAAATCACAATAATTAAGATTCAAGACAAATCTTTGAATTCAATTGGAGTTTATTTATAAAAATGTATTTTCTCATGGAAAATTATATATTGCAGCATTACTAGCAAGTGCTTTAGATAATTTGTAATTTCTTATTTCCAGTTATCCCAAAAATTCCATAATTAATTTTTATAAAGAAATATGTTCTTAATAAGACAAACTTAGTTAATAATAAAGAAATTTTCCTTATTAATTAGATTAAATTTTGAAATCATTAAATTATAAAATCATTCATCGATCACCGACATATTTTTTTTATTGCAGGCATAGCTGCAACGGGTTTACTAGTTATATTATAATTTTTCATAATAGTGATAACTGAAAGTATCACTATTTTATAAATCAATTCTATAAGAATAATTTTTTTCTTATAGAAAATTCATAAGATTTTATTTGATTCTAACAAAATGCTAAAATGTATCATCATATTTTATTAAAAGTAAATGGTATTAGCATATATAGGAATTTCTGGCTTATGAAAATTTCATGTTATCTAAAAATTTTGATAATGAAAATATCTTTATAATTTAATACATTGTATAGTACTGCAATTTTATACATTATATTGTAAAGCTAATTAACATTATAGATAATTAAATATCAATACAAAAATTATTGTATATGATAAAAAAAATATTGTAATATGATACAATTTATATATTTGTCATATCTCCTGTCTTATATAAATGTTAGTTTTAAAAATATATTGTGTATAATGTTTTAATTAAATAGTTTTTGAACTTTCAAAATAACTGCCTTTCTTCTCATATATAATCAATAAGAAACTAATAGCACTAATAGCAGTGAATAAACAGTTTTTATTCAATCGTTTTTTTTTAATCAGTTTTTTTTAAGTTTTTTTGAAATTTAATCAGTTTTTTTTTAATAAAAACTGTTTATTCACTGCTATTAGTGCTATTAGTTTCTTATTGATTAAATAATAATAATTATGTAATTATTATGTAATTTTACATAATTATTATTAAAATAATTGCTATATACAGTCAAACCTCTTTAAGCCGCCCCTCTATAAACCGTCACCCTCGTTATTTGCCGTTGATTTTTGAGAAATTTTTATATAATTTGATATTTCCTGAACAAAACATCCTTTATGTAAACAAGCAATATATCAGTGTTATATTTCAGACTGTCATGAATTTTTTCCTGAAATTAAAATAAATATAGTTCTTGTTTTATTTGTAGAAGGGTGGATGCTAGGGCTTAGATTAGTTCAAGAGCATTTTGAAGTCGTTCATCAGTAGGAATGATATACAAACAAGGGCATCATAAGAGTCAACTTCTAATAAGAGTTTATATTTATGTTGGAATGATATACAAACAAGGGCATCATAAGAGTCAACTTCTAATAAGAGTTTATATTTATGTTGGATAGTGAAATTTATAGTTTATGTTCTAACATGTCTTTCTGAAAGTTTGGTATAAAGACAAAGTATGAGAGGTTTTAATTGTTACATATTTATGTATTATGTTCTATTTATTTTAATAAAGTTATAACTATCTTTCGCTTTGTATTTTTATTGTTTTCACCCAAAACATTATAAAACAATTGGACTCGATTTGTAAAGATATACAGTAAATGCTAATCTTAGTTTTTACAAAATTTCATTTTAAAAAATCATTTCTTATGAAATACTTTATTAATTATATCATTAAATGTTTATTTTGAACTAGTCATATATAAATATGCATTTGCTTCAGATTTATCCAAATAATTCTTTCTGAATATATATA
>AYEL01069496.1:0-16741 GCA_000484575.1 Olivierus martensii
TAAATATCATACTCATAATTACCAATATTCAAAATTTAAAAAATGATATTACAGAGTGTTATCTATTTACTCAATTCATAACTAGAAAGTCTGCCTTGCTTGAAATAGTGAGCGATTAATCTTTTCAGTTCAGAGTGCTGTAATCGACCCATCTCATTCGTATACCTCACCCCTATTCTTAGTCAGAATGGACGTGTCCATTTTTAGCTTCCACTATGCAGGTTCGAACTGACAGACTTTTTAACTGATCAACTTCCGGTAAGCTCAGCCCCTGCTAAGCAGGTGACAAACTTTTTGGAACGAACTGTATATGTTACCATATACATAATGGGATAATACTTAAAGGTATTATCTCGATGCTACAAAAGAATAAAGTAACAATATCAAACCATTATTTGCATTTCTTAATGCTTTCTTCAGATTCTGAATTGGCATCCTATAGGCATTTGTGCTTGTAGGATTGTGGCTCAATTCATTTTTCATTTTCAATTTCTGTGCAGAAAGCAATGCATATTTAGATTTTTATGGCTAACTTGTCAAATACAGTACCTGATTTTACAATTCATCTCATAGACGATAATTTCTAATTTTGTCCAAATTACATGGTAATATTTTTTTATAAATAAAATAACTTTAACTTAACAATTAAAAATATTCACATAATGCTACTACTCATACAAAAAAATGTATTTATTCATTAAAAAATAAATTTATCTAATAAAGGAAAAAATTATCATCATTAATGTTATTTTAATTTTTCCCCAAATTCATAAATTTACTTTATACAGTCAAACTCCGATAAGATTCCCCCTGTTAAACTGCCACCCTCCAAGAAATTTGGCGGAACAGATCTTACCTATGTTAATGAAATAGGCAAACCCCGATAAGATGCCATCTGCCATTAGTAACATCTACACAAATATTCTTATTGGTATTGTAGTTGTCCTCGTTAAACTGCCAAGGGCATGTAAGTGACTTACATCTTGAAATTCACCAGTACTGTATATACAATATTAAAAGCTCCTGGATTCATTTGTAACTAGCAGATAGGAGAGATGGAGTTGTGGGGCCCGCAGAGCAACTGTGGCATCAGGATATATTTTGATAGCCAAAACGTGGATATGTGGCTTTTGTGAGTAAGAATGGAGAGGAGGAAATCTCTAGTGATGCAATGACAGACAATGATACGGTTGAAAAACAAACCTGGATCTTTATTGAGAGAGAGAGAGAGATCTCTTTACAAATGCTGCTAACCCTAACACAAGGAACAGCACATCTGAATATAGCTGGAGGATAAATACCTTTAAAATTGATAAAGTCCTTAGAGTTCTAGTTGTTGAAATGCTCTTTGAATTCACAAGCTGATTCTTCCTTGGAACAGTTCTTTTCTCTTCCTTTATGATGATTTCTTCTTTATTTCTTTCCAGCTCCTTTCAGTGCACACACAAAAACATAGCTTTTGATTTTTAATGGATCCTTTTCTCAGATGGCTTTCAGCACACACCTTTCTTAACGGCACTTTCTCTTAGACTCGCTCTGCCCATTGACATTCTCTTTTTTCCTCTTTTCTTCTGTCCTTCCCATATATTTTGTTGTTATAAAGTTTAACCTTTTGTTTACATTATCACGTTCCTGGTGATACCTGCACACAATTTGATCTCACATCATCGCCATGATATCTCATGTTTCATTGAGATTTATGTTGTTGTATTTAAAATACCACAGTTAAACGAGACACGTTAATCGATTGTTTATCATTAATTTAACACCTTTCTCAGGATTTTTATATTTCTTTACACAACTATTTATTTTATTTATAATTATATATAATCTATCTCTTTTTTTCTTGTGTTATTTATTTGGAGAAGTTTCCGCAACAGCGAGAAATTTCACACATTTAAATTTCACTATTTTTTTTCTTTTTAACTTCAATTTATCTATTCATACAATTAATGACTTCATCATAAGAGAAAATGCACACTATATGATTATATAGTCCCAATTTTCCACAGAGTTAACAGTTAATCATGTGTCTCTTTAAGCCTGGTTCACACCTAGGTGTAAGAAAATTTAAGATTGTAAGAACCAGATCGTTTCTATCATTTATTGTGTATCAAACAAATAAGGATACTGTACAGTAAGCTGTGTACATTATGTTTTACTCAAAGTAGAGGATCAGAACAGTAGATGAACATGTTTTCTCTATAGTACTATATATCAGCGGCAACTCGTCCATAGGGGCTGCAGTCCTCCCACCAAAATGAAGACATTTTAAAATTATTATAGCTATTACATTATTATACAATTATTTTACAAAAACATATTTTTCCGTTCATAGTATATTTATTTTTGAATTGTAGGTACTGGGTACCTCGATAGGCGCTCTGTATGTGTGTATTGTATGAGTCAGTGCACTTGCATACTCATCAGGGCTGCAGTCAGTGCAGACCAAGTCACACCGCTTAGTCAGTGTATTGAGTAGGCGGGGTTAACTCGTGATGTACGTTTTTGTAATGATATCGTGGGCTGCAAACATTGCAGTCCGCACTACGTATTTTAGCTTGTGTTATATACTTGTGTCTTATTACGTTTAACAAATTTTAAAAGGTAAGATAATTAATTTTATATTTAAATACAGTTGACACTCTGTAAGTCGAAGTTGAAGGGACCACCAAAAAAATTCGACTTAGAGAAATTTTGAGTTAGGGAAAATCGTTAAACTTACTGTATAATCAAATCTCTGTATGGACTGTCATAACAAAAAACGTGTTAAACAATTTAACTGCAATTAATTTATTTACAATACAGTGCAATAAATTTTATAATAAGGTAAAATCTAAAATTAATAATCTAGTTCAACTGAAAAAATTCGTTATTTTTCCCCGCCGGCGAAGCTGCGATGATCTACGCTTGATGACACTGAACACTACAGATTTATCCGTTTTTTAAGCAGAATGATAATTAAGCTTACTCTGTTTAAAAATTATAATAATTTTTGGTTATTATTATGTACATAAATGTGATAAATGTGCTTTACTTTGAGTTAGCAACCTTGAACAAAGGTATCGATAGTCAACAACGAGGTTGAAAAATTCGAGTTAGGGAGACGTTACGTCAAATCATTTCGAGTTATAGAGGTAAATAATGCATTGGTGATATGTGTTTCCTGCCCACAACAAGCAAGTACTTCGAATTAAGGAAGACTTCGAGTTATGGACGTTCGAGTTACAGAGGGTCGACTGTATTATATTTTAATTTTAATTACATTTTTATAGAAATGAACGAGGCAAAAAATTCAGTCATGTATTTGCAAAAGATCAATTTTGCACGACTGGAGTTTCAAGAAAAAATTGAAATTAAATCATTGGGACGGTTAACTCCAGATTTAAATATTTGTCAAGTGTCACAAAGTCGATCAAATAATTATCACCGAAAATTTAATTCCAACATTTATATGAAGCATAATTGGTTAACAGGTTGTCCAAAAAAGAATGCTTTTTTTTGTTTTCCATGCCTTTTGTTTGGAACAGATATGTTATGGATAAAAACTGGCATCGCTGATTTACATCATTTAAATGACAAAATTAAAAAACATGAGAAATGTGCAGAGCATTTAAGAAATGTGTGCAATCTTGGAATGTTGGGAACAGTTGATATCAGAACGCAATTAAATGGGGCCTACAGACAAGAAATAAATAGGCATAACGAAAATGTGAAAAAAAATCGCGATATTTTATCTAAAATTATCGACTGTATATTGTTTTGTGGTAAATTGGAATTATCTTTGAGAGGACACGATGAAACTGAAGATTCATTAAATCCTGGAGTTTTCAGGGGGCTATTACAATTTGCTGGAAAATTTGACGAAGATTTAAAAAATCATTTTCAAAAATCACATATTTTTAAAGGATCATCAAAAACTATTCAGAATGAACTTTTAGATAGTATTTTAAACGTGTGTAAAGACGAAATATGCAAACAAATTAAAAGAGCTAAATATCTAGCAGTTATGGCTGATGATACCACAGACGTTTCGGAACACACACAACAGGTAATTGTTTTTCGTTACGTACTAGAAGGTACTGTGTATGAAAGATTTTGGGGTTTTTTTAATCCAAAATTCAAAATGCTGAGAGTTTAGCAGAATGTTTATTGGAACAATTGAAAATTGTGTTGGGAGATGATCATAATAAATTAATTGCACAAACATATGACGGTGCTGCCGTAATGAGTGGAGTAAAAGGAGGCGTACAAAAAATTATTAAACAATCATATAAAAATGTGCATTTTGTACATTGTTACGCTCACCAACTTAATTTAATAATGGAACAAGCTGCATCACAAAATTCGCAAGCTTGGATTTTTTTTAGTAGCCTTGCAGCAATACCCGATTTTTTTTCAAAATCTCCATCACGTTTAGCTGCACTCGACGGTATTTCTAGACGAATTCCTCGAGGATCATACACGCGATGGAATTTTAATAGCCGAGTCGTAAACACAGTTTTTGAAAATAAGGAATGTTTGCAAAATTGTTTTGAATCACTTCAACAAAATAATAGAAATTTGGCAACTATACAGGCAGCTACAGGATTAATTCGCACTTTAAATGATGAACAATTTAATTTTTAGTTAAAATTTTTTCATCAAATCATGCCCCATGTCGATATTTTATATCACAAATTACAAAGTCGTAATGCTAATTCTATTATTATTTTCGAGGCAATAGAAGAATTTACTAAAATTATTCAAGAAATAAGAAATGATTTCCCTTCGGTCAATCAGCAAGAGGATTTTCTATCTGCAAAAAGGCCAAGATTTTCAAAAGAAACCACGAATTTAGCAGCGAAAGAAGTTTGCAATTATATAATATTTCAAGCAAAAGAACGATTTGCTTTTACAAAACACTTATCTGCAGCAAGATTGTTTTCCCCTTGTATTTTTTCAAATGATACGAATCAAATTCTATCACCAAACTACGAGAAACAGTGAATGCGTATCCAACTTTAGATAAAGAGAGGCTTAACACAGAATTATGTTTTTTATATGATCGACCAGAATTTCAAAATTTAAAAGGACACAAAAATATTTATGATCTAATGTATAACTCAGGAATTCATGAATCCTTTGTGGAAGTTTTTAAATTACTTCAAATAATAATTACCACACCTATGACAACAGCAGAACCTGAAAGATGTTTTTCTGCTCTCAAGAGAATAAAGAGCTTTTTAAGAAATACAATGGAACAAAATAGACTAACAGCATTAGCTATGATTAGCATAGAAAAAAACATAATCTCAAATATATCAAATTTTAATGAAAAGGTTATTGATGATTTTGTTAATCAAAAGGAACGTAGAATGGAATTTAAATATAAATAATTATTACTGGTATTGTTTTTGTATTTTATATGTATAGTATTTATGATGTCATGATAATGTGAGGGTCACGAATTGCCTCCCCCCGAACGGAGACGAAGTCGGGGAAAATATAGGTCAATAAAAATGCGGTTTTTTTCAACTCGTAGTGATTTTTTATTATAATTTTTTCAGCCCTCCCACAAAAATCATCCACGAGCCGCCGCTGCATTGGACCATCTCACGCCTCACAAGACTGTCTTGACTTGATTCATGAGAACATAGAATTAGGCTCAGCTAAGCACGGTGCAGTGCATATCCCCACCAAACTTCGGTGCAACGCGTACCCCCACCAAACTCTTCCCGTACCCCTGGGGGTACGCGTTTTATTAAATTTAATAAATTCGGAGTTCATTTTTATTTCTATACTACACATGTTCTCGATAAACCGCCAATCTCGAATAGCTGTCAAAATCGTCCCCAAACAAATGATGGCATGTTATTGGGGTTTGACTGTATTTTAATTTTATAAAGCTGCTAATTATATTTTAAATATATTGGAAAGAAAAGAAATTATTAGTGAAATTATAGATAATATATATAAATATACAGGAATCCCTTGATTAGTGGAGGTTTGAATAATGCAGTTTTGATTAGTGGGCAAAAAAATTTGAGACTATCCCTTGATATATGCAGTACTAAATTTGATTAGTGAGCTTCAACAAATGCAATTTTTTTTTTGGCAAACCCTCTGAAGAATTGGCAACTGAATCTCCAGGACTGTAGTCTACATATTTAGAGCACTGCAATAAATTTATTTTTAATAAATGTTCAATTAGACTGCACCAAACACAAACTACAAGTAAAACTATTCAAGAGCCCTTTAGCAGTCAAAAGATTTTTATTCAGAAACGCTTTTGCGCTCTCGGCGTCTTCCTCCTTGTAATAAATTTATTTATTTATTTTTTTACTTCTGTTAATATTATGACTTTCATCATCTAATTGTTATATTTTAAATTGATTCATATAATTTTATTTATTAAAATTTAACATGAATGGCAACTACCTAATAATAGTCATTACAATATTATATAGCCAGCACTTGTCTTCAGCTCCTTCCAGTACCATTGTCTAGAGACGTATTTTTTAAAAATTTATGCAATTTTGTAAAATATATTTTTATTTTGTGAAAAATAAATTTTAATTCTTACTATATTAATTCTTAAATACCTATACATATTCCTCAATGATTTAAAGTACATGTAATGCAATATAGATTTGTTTCGAGAGAGGGAAAAAATACATGTTTATAATTTTGATATTTTTCAGGATTCATTATAAAAATACATGTTTATAATTTTGATATTTCCCAGATAAAAAATTCAGGTGATATTTTCCAGGATATTTTCCATGGTATTATTATTCCCATTGGTTTTATTAGTTTGATTAGTGCAGTTTTGATATATATGGTGTATTGAGAGGATTTATTAGCCGCACTAATCAAAGGATTCCTGTAGTCATAATTTGGAGCAAACAAAAGTGGGACAGGTGAATCATATCTACAAATTACAATAGCAGTAATTTGCCTGAAGGTGTCATGTAGATATTGAATTTTTGTCTTGATAAACAAGATACAGTGAACTCTTAATTTTACAAACTCTTATGGATCCCGAAAAAGTTCGTAAAATTGAAAGTTTATAAATGGGAATTGGCATTAATTAATATTAGTTCTATGGGATACTTTTCAGGACCAATTCAACAATTTATAAAAATGTGTAATTCGTAAGTTAGAGGTTTGTAAAAACACAAGTTCACTGTAACAGTTTCAATTCAAACATATTTAACATTTTTGTATTAGCAATCCTGTAAATCATTTTCTGTAAATAGCTAATATAGGCAATCCCTGAGTTACATAGACAGATTGTTCTGTGAAATCCTATGTAAGTCAAAACATAATATATCTGAGCATACATTAAACAGTAATGTATAATGAATGCTCACAATATATCATCACAATGATATAGCATTAAAAATACTAATATTAAAAAATAAGCACATAAGTTGCATGGTAAAGCAGTTGTTTACAATCTTGAAGGATCTGGATTCAATTATGAATCCCATACCTCCATTTTTTTCTAAAAGGAACTGGATTTTGGCCTAACTCATTACCTAAAATTAATACTACATAAGTACAGATATATGCATGTTGGGGATTGCCTGTATTCATAATTTTATTAAAATTTTATTATTTAGTTAAATCACAATATTTTCATCATTTTTTAAGATATATATTTGAAATTTTCAGGAATATCTTCTTTATGTCGTGCATTCTTTGATCATGAAAAGATTCCCATTTTTTGGCAAACTTAGCCTGGGAAAAATATTTAATCCTATACACATATTTGCCTTTTATAAAAGCATCTCTAGTTTTGATAAGTTTTTTATTATTTTTTTCATTTTATTTAAAAGAAATTTTCTTTTTTATGATCATTTGTGGAGTTCTATTAAATTGTGGAATCTTCCAATTTCTTAATCAAATAATCATTTATTTTAGATCTGACACAACCTTATTTTCTATTCTATACTAATATTTAGCAAACTGAAAGTGAAGAATGTTTAGCATAAATATCATTCAATTATACTCAGCTAGATATTGAGGTAAATACCATCTCTATCTCATCTGCTTTGTAAACTTTTGATCTATTTTCACAGCAAATATTCACTTTAACTAGTACAATAAAACTGCAATAACATCTAATTAATAGGTAAATAATAAATATTGATCATGTTTTGCATATATTTTAACTTATAAGCTATTTATTGTTAGTATTTTCTCTCAGTATCACTGCATTGAATGTTTGACCTGAAAGTTACAGGACTTGAAAGACAGGCATATTATTGTTATGTTGTCAACAGTCATTTAAAACCAAAAGTTTTATAAAACATTATTGGAATATATTTAGAATTTTTTATTTTTCTTATGTATGATACAAAACATCACAATAAAATAAAATGTAAATTTAAAGTAAAATAAATATTTGCAAAATATTACTTTATTATCAAGCTAATAAATACTTTCCTTATAATAATGTTGCATAATGAATAAATTCTCAAAGTAATTATCATATCAATTAAATGTATAAAAATATTTTAATATTAATTCTTCTTCCCATTGTTAACTTGCATATTATTTAATTGTTAAAAAATATATGACAAAATTCACCTAATGACAACAGATTATTAAACTCATTTTGTCAAAGTGATTCTAATTAATATAGACAAACAAGAGTATCAAATTACTGATAATTATGTCACCCTGCCTTAATGAACCATTAATACAGTAACACATTTATGTCACTTCAATACAAAAGTGTTAATATGTATCTCTTTATTTAATTACTACAATAATGTTTCAATTAAGGGGAAAAAATAGGTATAAAAATTTTGAAGCAGAAGAGACATTTAGGGAGGCACAAGAATGACATGATAGACAAAAACAAAGAGCAAAAGTTCATTACCAAAGACAAAGGAACAAAGGTATTTTAAGAATTAGTGATACCTCGGTATTCGTCCTTAATCCATTCCAGATCCTTTGACTTATACAAACAGGACATATACCATACAAATTTTTCCCATAAGAAATAAGAGGAAAAGGATTAATCTGTTCCCATGAAAAAGAAATCCAATTGTTATTGGCATATTATGCAATGATGAGCATGTATAAAATAATTTAAATATTACTTAATACTAAAATACATAAATACAAAAGCAATTACAGTAGACAAAATAAATGAAAATTTAACTTCACTACCTTGCTGAGAAGAGTTGAATGCCTACTAGATGGTGCTGAGAAGGGAGGAGGAAGAGATATTATTTTTACACAGTGGACTCATCTACAAAATTCTTACAATCTTTAAATTCACATAACATACAAGAAACTGATACATTTATCATAGCAGATTATTCAAAACTCTACCCATCCATAAGCTTAGCTCCAGCATGCTTATTCTTATATAGGTTTTTACTTGAGAACACACAAGGGATGGCAGTTACACCTTGTCTTTTAGAGATCTCTGCCATTTAATAGCATACAACTCAGTATATATGTATAATGGGTGTTATTACAAACAAAAGGTTGGAGTCCCAATAGGTGGTGCAATGGCTGGTATCATGGCAGAACTAGTCATAAGGCATAAGGAACAAATTGTACTACCTATATTGAACACACATATACACTTAATGCTAAGGTACATATTCATATCAGACAAAACTACTTTCACACCAAACATGTTGTATACCTTTGATGACCAATCTCTAGGTTTAGATCTTAAAATAGAACAATAATTTGAGCATAACATACATTTCCTTGATGTAAACATTGTAATAAAAAACAGAACATTTTATACATCAGTCTACAGAAAAGATACATGTGCTCCCATCTTTATACCCAGATGGTCACCTGATCTGTATACCTATAAAACAATGGCATTCCGTTTTTTATTAAAACGTATACAAACACACTGCAATCACCCTCAAGCTATCGATAAAGAATATGCCACCATAGTACAACCTGCTATAACACATGGATACATGCCCTGTTTTATACAGACATTATGGGACCCGGTACAGAGAATTACTACACAACCAAGTGATACACTACTAACCCATACACATGAACAACCCCAGACATATCTAACATCGGTCTAATATACGATCCCAATGAAACCACTTAAAAAGAACTTGAAAGAAAAAACCTCACACTATCATATAATAGACTAAATACCACATACCACATGGTAAAGAACATCAAACCTCCGACTCAACCACATAAACGATCTGGGGTATACACTATACCATTATACAATAACACCCTCCAACAACACGAAATATATATAGGTAGTACGATAAGAGCATTAGATATTAGACTTAAGGAACATCAAAGCAATATACAGGTTGCCAGATTAACAACTGCATTAGCAAAGAGGGTCTATGAATACGACACAAACATCTTTTGGAATTGAGCCAAAATTGTAAAATCAGTTAATAACATAGCAGAAATCAGAATAACAGAGGCCATGGTTATCAACCGCTACAAAAAGAAAAAATTTTTCGTACTTAATGATAATCCTCCATATAATATACCACCGCCATGGAGTTATATATAAGCCTTTTTAATTATTTTTATTATTAATCTTTAATTTTTATAATACTATTACTCTTATTAATTAATATTATACTTATAATTACTTATTATATATAATACTTGCCACTGAACTGATATGGGGGGGGTAGGAATGATCCGTGTCGGTGTTTTGTTCGATATATAAATGGGTTGTGGGGATAATGACACGAATGAGGTACTCTGTAAACTGGTAGCTTTGGGCTTGTTGCGTATAAGTGTGTGAGTGAGCGAGTGCGGCGGTGTTCGTCACTCGAGTGCTATGGAAGGACGACGCAATCGACAGGCATTTGAGGTGCTGAATTTTCAGATGTAGAATTTGTGGAAGTGACAATTGAGTTTCTTGTAGAGATCGATGATTATTTAAAGTTTGTATCGGAAGTGGAGGTATTAGAATTTAAGTAGTGTTTAAAGTTCTTTTCTTTGTGAATAATTGATTTTTGATATTTGAATTGGATTAAATAAGTTTGTTGTTTATTTCATTGTGCTTTATTTCGTTTAAATAAAGCTTTAATTAACACTTTTGTAAGTGTTTGGAGTCTAATAAATTTATATTTTCTTATTATCTAACTTGTTTGAGAATTTCTTTAATTTATTAGTGTAAGTTCTAACATCGTTTTTTTGTTGTTCGTTTTACTGCTAACACTTAATCGGTACTTTCTAAATTGTGCTGTGAACATTGCTTTGCTGTGCATTTGCTTTGATGTTCACAGCAAATTGCTTTGCATTTGCTGTGAACATTGTGAAATTGTGCTGTGTTCATTTATAAGACTGAAACTACAAGTGAAATGGCAATAAGTAGTAATTAAGAGATATTATTGTTTGGAAGGAGAGTCCATTTCCAATGAAACTTCAGGAATTTGAAATTCTAGTATTTTATTCTCTTTCTGTTTTCTATCTATTTTCCCTACTTGGACCTTGTTGAGGTTCACCAGGTTTGACTTTTACTAAAAATCTGTCCACGACTTTGCAATTTTAATTATAAATTATTTTATAAAGAAAAAAACTCGTGCGTTCTAATAATTTAAATAGACGTTCTATATGTAACAACTTTCTTAAAATTACTGTAGATGACTTATTAAAGTTGAAAGTACTTTAATTACTTAATAAATCAAGTTTTTCACTTTAAATTGTGCTGTGAACATTGCTTTGCTGTGCATTTGCTTTGATGTTCACAGCAAATTGCTTTGCATTTGCTGTGAACATTGTGAAATTGTGCTGTGTTCATTTATAAGACTGAAACTACAAGTGAAATGGCAATAAGTAGTAATTAAGAGATATTATTGTTTGGAAGGAGAGTCCATTTCCAATGAAACTTCAGGAATTTGAAATTCTAGTATTTTATTCTCTTTCTGTTTTCTATCTATTTTCCCTACTTGGACCTTGTTGAGGTTCACCAGGTTTGACTTTTACTAAAAATCTGTCCAAAGAACTTTACTTCCTTCTGCCTTCTCCTCAGGATGTTTCAGAAATAATTTACTATTACAACTTGTTATAATTTTTATATAAGGAATGTGTTTTTTAAGAGAACACACAACAGACTTATATAAGTTCTAGCACGTGAGTCGGTCGTATACCAAGCAAAATTTTTCGCATCCAAACAGGACGTATATCAAGTTGGACTTATTCCAAAGCGGACGTATACCAAAGTACCAGTGTATCAGAATTGGACTGAAACCGGTGAGCTCTTAGGTTAAGTGACTGTGGAATTGTTAAAGTAAAATATTTTCATGCATCTCTCTGGAAAGATAATTCTTAGAAGTTATCAAAAACAGATCTGATATCAAAAGACTGTAAAACTCAGACTTAGCATTCAGGGCTTATTGATGCTCTGTCACACTCTCCAAAAAAATTTGTCTTTCAATCCTAATCACATTGGCATTATCACCCATTTCTTTCTCCATATATCATGATTGTGGATAACAGTTATCATTTGTATATAGCTTATAAATAAACTGTATATATAACTATTTGTGTTAAGTTAATCCATAAAAGTGCTGATTAGAAAATGAATCACAAACTTTATCAAAATGATTTTATTTGTGAAACTTACTGATATTTTTACGCTTAAGCTTAGCAGATTTAGCCTAAAAACAAAGAAGAAATGCAGCTAACGAAAAGAATTAATAATTGGATAGAAGATAACTTACTGATATTTTATCATAATAATTCAAACATTCTAAATTTTACTAATGTATTAAAAAATTTAATTACTGCTGATAAAATGGAAATAAATTTCTATTTGGAGTTAATTGATTAAAAGACTACTATTTAATATTTTATTAAGATATTAATATAACTGATATAAGATAAATATTGCATTTTAATTATAGCAATATTAACTGCTAATAATATAATATTTTGTAATCAACTAATTTTTGGAATTTTATTAATGAAGCTACATACCTGTTCATAATAAGATAACTTCGGAGCTGCTCCCTTCAAATCCAAATGAATTAATCTGCAAAAAATAAATAAGATATTAATTAAAATTATTATATATTTTAAATATGAAAACAGGTTTCATTTTACATCAAACTTATAAGCAAAATGATTATATTTGTGAATCCACAATCATGATATACGGTGAAAGAAATGGGTGATAATGGGTGATTGAAAGACAAATTTTTTTGGAAGGAGCATGACAGAAAAAATACAAAAAACAGGTTTCATTTTACATCAAACTTATAAGCAAGGAAATTTACAAAAGCATATACATTGGTTTCCATAAAGTAAAGAATAAACAGAAAAATCATATCATTTCAACAAATATATTATTTTTTATGAAAATAATTGTTATTAAAGAGAGACTAAAAACAGTGAATAAAGACAATCCCTATGTAAAAACTTATATAGATCTGTACTTACATAAGATTATTTTTAGATAATGAGCTAGGTCCTAATGTAAACCTTTCTAGAAAAACTAGAGGTGTGGGACTCTGAATTGAATTTGGTTCTTCCAAGATGGTAAATGATTGCTTTACCAAGCAACTTATGCTTTATTCTTTAATATAACTATTTTTAATGTTACATCATTGTGACATACTAGTACTGTATAATGTATGCTCCGACACAAATGTTTTGACTTACATAGGGTTTTGTGGAATAATTGACGTACATAATTCAGGACTGTTTGTAAAACATTTATTTTCTAAAAAAATTAAAATATGCAGAACAAGACCAAAAAGAATGTGTGAAAATGAAATAGTCAAAATGTCTCAATATGAAGTATGGTCACCCCTCACTTCAATGCAAGACTGCAGCAATGTTTCATGCTAATTATGATATTCAGTTAATAGCATGACCATTGTTCTTGAAAAGCACTTCTGAGCATCCCAAAGTCTTGGGACAAGGTATTAACAGCAATTACATAACTTCCTAGAACATCCCAGATATTTTCAATAGGATTAAGATCAGGAGACCTGGCTGGCCAATCCATACAAATGATGATTTGATCTTAAACTGTTGCTGTACAAATTTGGCTCAGTGTGGCTGAACATTATTGTCCTATAGGATAAAGGAATCTCCAATTGTGCTTGCATATTGGTGAATAATAGGGTCTAAAACTTCATCTCCATATTTTCTGGCATTCGTGTTTCCTTTAGGAATCATGTACAGGTCTGTGTGGCTGCCTAATGAAATACAATAACAAATCATTAGACTAGCTCCACCAGAAATATCTGTTTCTGAAATATTATAGGGAAAGTAATGGGTCCCTGATTTTCTCCAGATCAGAGTTACATTACAGAGCAAATTTGGATTCATCTATAAAGAGTAAGACCTCCAAAGAGTTTCAGCCCAATTTACATGATGTCTTGCCTATTTCAAACATTCTCTCCTGAGGCAGTAGTAAGGGCATGCAAACTACTGATCTCCCAGACAGTGCCGGATCCAAGCTGATTGGATTGACTGCACCCAATCAGACTCCATGCTTGAGGGGGCCCCAAGCTGAGGAAAAATGAAATCATAGAAAAGGTAATAAATGAAAAATAATCGTTTAGATTTACTATTCAGCCTACAAACATCTAATTTTTGTAGATCCACAAAAAAAATTTTTTCTTTGAAAAACTGAATTTAATTGAATCAATTTTATCTCTTGGAACATGTGGGAAAATGTTTCTATTTAAATTAACATTACCTTTACAGGATTTAATGTATTCTTATCTAATATTCTGAAAATAATTTCTGAATTCTCAAATAAATTAACGGCGGGTGAATCGTTTTTAATTAGAATTAATTATGCATACTGTATGTGAATGTTGCCAGAAAATTTCGAAAAAGTTTGACAGTTTAAATGAATAATAGAAAGATATTAGTTGATCTTGGATTTATAACTGAAATAGATGAATCTTGCATTTTTACACATAAATATAAGGCCAGAACAGTCTTAGCAATAAGAAATGGGTTATAAATGGAATAACAAGTGAGTATTTTTCAAAATGATATGATATCCAACAAACGAATCATTAATTTTGTTCTTACCAGGAATGTTATCGAAGGTTCTACTGTTATTACTGATAATTGATGACGATATTGCCAATCTCCATAATTATGAACATTTTAAGGTAAATCATTCAAGAAACTTCATAGATCTTGATTTTTCCTGGATAAATATGCAGAAAATTTAAAAATGTTCAAGTCACTTGAAAAATATTCCAAAAATCTGTTCAAAATATAATATAATTCATCAGATAGTTTTTTTTTTATTTTTGAGAGAGAATGAATCAATTATATTTTGCACCATGTTTGACAAAATTATTGATGTTTTTAAAATTCCTTTTATTTTTCATAAATAAGTATTTATTTAACCTCTTTTGTGTATTTTCATATGTTGATTTTTTGTGTGATAAGATTGAATTTAATCCAGCAAAGACTGTAATTGTATCTTTTACATGCAGATAGTTGACAGGACTTTATGAACCATCATTTTTCAGCAATAGGTTACAGTTTTTTACTGAAGTCAATTTATCCAAAATGAAAAGACGAAAATCTCACCATTATGACATAATTATAATTAATAATTATAATAATATCATAATTATATTATTTTGCAATGTTACTGCAATTACGTTTGTCATTTGCTTGAAAGAAGTAACATTCTGTCAAATGAAAATGCTTCAGATACAACTAAATTTTTTTTATTTATTGTCATTGATAAGCAAATTAAATGTGTGACTCTCTCGAACTCATCAATAATGTTGATTCTTGTATCTTTGAATAAAACAATTGCTAAATCATATATGCATCCATAGTCCACACTCAGCTTTAGCTAGACGCATTTATGCATCCATAGCAGTCAAAGGTTTAATTAAAAATTGCGTATTTATTTATAAACGTTACTTATTTTATTTATACATATAAGCCATATTTTGAGGGACACCATGGAAAATATCCAATTGGGCCCCGCACTAGCTTAATCCGACATTACTCCCAGACACAGATCTCATTTGTGAAGCACACACAGACACAGCCACAGCTGAAACAGATATCAGTGTTCTTATAGCCACAGCAAGGGCAGACTGCAGGCGTGTTGGAATAGTACTCCTGTTCCTTCAAGCTGAAATCAAAGATATTGATCATCCACTGTACTAGTAACCCTTGATTTTCCACTGTTGTATCTCAGGGATGTTGTTTGAAAATTTTGCAACTGACCTCACAATATGTGAATCACACTATAACTAACATTTAACTATTTGACTACTACTGCCTCACTTTGCCTCTAGCTTTCCTAATTGTTCTCTATCCAATTCATCAGTTAAATGGCATCTACTAGCCATATTCTAAAATTCTGCAATCTGGAATTTTCCCTTTTAACATCTCAAACTCAAATTGGCCAGTAACATTTATACTGTGACTTTTATGATGCAGTTACATATTGAGGACTACAGAAATAATTTGTATATTTTATTCTTATGGTGTTGTACTCTTATGTAATATACATTAATTTCATACATAATCAATAAATTTTTTTTTAAATTATCACTATTTTTCTGTTTATTCCTTAATTTATGGAAACCAGTGTGGTTATATTAACAAACCTCTGTATCAAACCATGGTTTTCTTCAAAATTAGTAATAAATAAATAAAATTCAGTAAATAAATACCAATCAACTATCAAAACATTTAATAGGTAGGTCTTCAATAAGATATTAAAAATTAACATAAAAAATATTATTTTATATTAATTTTATTATATAATAAAAATATT
>AYEL01069499.1:0-17147 GCA_000484575.1 Olivierus martensii
ATGTAATAATACAACGACTAAATATTTTTATTATATTTTATTATTTATTTTATTAATATTTTTAATATAGAAATATATTTATACAATGTTATATTATAATTTTTTTTTTTTATTCAAATTATGTTTTTACTAAGTTTTATGTTCGAATTCTTATATGTTATGTATGATTTGCTGAAGATGGCTTAATAAAGGTGAAAGATCTACAAGTTTACTAAAATATACTGTATTTTCCACTTTTAAAATTGTGCTGAATTTATTTACTCGTAATAAGAAGTGGGATGAAATTATACAATATGAAGATGACTTTATCAAGTCGAAAGTACTTCAGTAAATAGTAATAAAGCATTTTCCACTTTGAATTTAGAGCTTGTCATTTAAGTATATTTCTATTCTAAAAATATTGTTTATAGTCAGTGACCTTTCAGTCCATATAAAATATTTAAAGGAGAACAGTGGATAAAATCCACACTTCCCATTATCAGTATTATGAATTCTTTGCATATGATAGCAAATATTATAAGTTATTAACTCAAGCTCTGTCAACACACAAGATGTTTTCAAATTTCAGAATATTTCAAATTTACTGTATTTTATAATTTAATGTTAAATGCAAATTTTACTTACTTGGCAAAGTTTGAAGTTGTAAAATCAATTGAACACATTATGGCTGTAAAAACAATATTAAAATTAAAATATGAATAAATGTAAATTATACACATTTAATGAAATCTAATTTTGAAGATTCATTTTTGAAATTTGGTAATATTTCTGAATTCATTTAGATAAAATTAACAAAAAAAAGAAAAACAATTATAAAGAAAAAACCTAAATTTAATCAGAAATAAATATAAAAAAAAAAATACTTTTTTAAACTATTTTTGAACTTACAAATTCATTATCAGTATAGAATGATGGATCAGTATGTCAAAAATTCTATTGTAGTATGTTTTATATTTTTGTTCCACTTAAGTTCTACTCTTCAAGTTTATTCATTTATAAATAAGTTATATTTTTTATAAATTTTTAAATTTTACATGCTTAACATTGATTTTCTTTATTAATATTGAAAATATGAAATACTGGTTATCATTATTAGAAGTTTTGTATTTTCAGCAAATATAGATAGTCCTTGCCTGCATTCAGTGGACTCAACTGTTGTGGAACAGTTGAGAGATTTTCTGCTGAATGCGTCTTCAAGGTAACACTATTATCAAACTTGTTGAGTGAGTGACGTCACATTTGGTAGCAGATTTCATTTATGCTATTATCCAACATGCTGAATTATTTCAAGATGGCTGCATCCATGATGTTACTAATCCAAAGGAACAAATGATATATATAAAGTATATGTATTTAATGGTGTTTACAATAGGCTTTATTTTCTTTCAATAATCCATCCTCTGTTACTACTTGCCATTCATCAGATATACCAACTGCTGCCGTTACAACTCATCTGCTCACTTAGAACCATTGAGTCTGCTGAACATAGCCATTATAAGTCATAAATGCCCAAAATTTATAGTATACTAATATTTATTAAAATGCTATATATTATCTTAATACATAAAAAAAACAAAACTACAAGAACCAGATACAAAAAAATTGATGCTTCCATATATCACACCATGTCAGAGACTTGATTCATTGAATTGTATTGATCAATCATCAAATTAATGAATTACATCACCCTCATAAATATGAGTGATTGTAAGTTGAGGTGCTACCTGTAGTTATGTTTGATCTTAAAATATAATTTTAACATTTTAAATAAAAAGTGAAATTTTTAGTACATTCTAATATATTCTTTTAAAATCAGTCACAAAAGATTTTTTTTAATTTTAATATGATAAATATGAAGGTGTTTCAAAAATAATTTTCAAAATTATGTTTTTTTTTTTTTCCCTTCCTAATACTAGCCAAAGTACCTGGCATTGCCTCGAATTTTTGGTAGAGGAGGTCCCTGATTTATGCAGTTTTGATTTATGTGAGTTCAGAGATACATGGATGCATGTCTTTATTTTATCAAATTTTCAAAAAATCTGAAGAAAATTTATTAAACAATTTACTTTTTTACAAAAATATCATATTTCCAACATAAGCACATCAAAGCAATGAAAATAACTCAGTTTATTGCGAAATTTACAAAAACGTTTTCAGTAATAAAATACCATCATATTTTATTACCGAAAACATTTTTGTAAATTTCGCAATAAACTGAGTTATTTTCACTGCTTTGATGTGCTTATGTTGGAAATTTAATACAGAAAATATAGCAGTCTAGTAAATTGATCTTTATTTGACAAAAATATCATTTATACCCATAAATTTTTTTATTTAATGTTTTAAAATATGATCATGAACTTCATTTGGCCATGCCATTGTTAAAGTATTTATGTATATCAAATTTAAGCATTGTTGGACTTGTGAAATTTCTGATTTATGCAGAAACTTTTTGGCTGAATTAATTACATAAGTTGGAAACCTACTTTATATATATGTGTATATATATAAAAGTGAACAGCTATTGTTTATTTATTTATACTTCCTATATCTTTTGACATCTTGGATCCTAATTTCACAGAGAGACTTTCATTGAATCTATAAATAACATAGGATATTCTGGATCAAAATCACCCCAGAAATTAGAGCATTTTGCACCACAATGAAATCAATGTGATAATATATGTTGGCACATATTTGTTATACTACAATATCATGTTGATGCAATAAGTATGTCATCTTGGAATTCTGTGACAATCCCAAAATTATAATTGAATATATAAAATCAATATTTATAATATGTCATTTTTAAAGTTACATGACCCATTCCCTGAATTATTACTTCAAATCTTAATAGAATTCTAACATTAAACCTTCCAGTTAACTCAAATTTGAATAGAAATATGGAGTGAGAACATTTTATCTGGAATGATTTTGAGAGGGTACTCATAGGGTCATAAAAAATCATTTTGTAAAGTTTAGTCCTAATAGATAAAATGATGTGAGAATGCATAGGGAACAGAAAGAAAACATTCCTTTATTTATATATTTAATGTAAAAAAATCAATATTCATAAAAACAAATATTGTGATTTGAATAGTATAATGGAGCAGTCATATACAATAAGTATGGAAAAGTATATAACCATCAAAGCTGAACTGAGACATTGTAGTGCTTGAAGCAAGAATGAAAAATTGAGCCTTTTCTAAAATATAGAAAAAAAAATTAAAATATGATATATTTAAAATACAATACATTTCTGATATAGATTTTAATAAAAGGAAAACAAAAAAACACTGTTCAAAGTGATTTTTATTCTCATAAGTAGTATTTTTATTTCAAATATATAAATTTGAAATAAAAATCAAATTTATGTATTATCAAATTTCAAATTTATTTATAGTATTGTAACTGTATATTTTTCAATAAAATTGCAGAAACATTAGTAACATATAAGGATAAAGTTCTGTAAGAAACCATTATTCTGATAATTTTTTTTTTACATTAATCAAAACATAAAATCAAAAATGTTAGCAATTGCTTAATCTTCCTTTTGGAGCCCTCTTCAGATTTAACCCCAGGCATAAGCCTACTTCGCCTCACCCTTGGCACATTATAAAACTTATAATTTACTTTCAATTTTATTTCTAATATAAATACACAAATAATATGAAAAATAAATATATCCAATAATAAGTTATCATCTTTTATGTCATGGATGATAAACAAAGGTTCAAAAATACTTTAATAGAGTATTAATTGATTCATAAAAGCTTGTGTTATAAAAAGATAAATATCTATTCTCAGAATACTTAATATTACTGTTATTGTTGTTAATCCATTGCTTTTAAAAAAAACACACCGAAAATTATTTTAAAATAAATCATCCGAGAACTCATAAACATGTGCCTGTTTTATTTATATACTTCTATACACATCCCTTTCATGCCAAGACCTTTTTTTTGAATTCAAATTTATCAATATAGATAGAATCTTACTCAGGAAACTTACTATTAATCAAATTAATTGGATTTTGGTTTTAAGATCTTAGAAATGCAATATTATATTGAATTATTTTTAATATATAACACTATTCTGATGTGTTATTCTATGATATATACCTAATTTCAACTGGCATTAAAATGAAAATGCTGATATCAGATTACTAAGCCTGCCAAAATATCATTACATCATTCCTTATTGTAAAATTTATTTTTAAAATGTAACTTAAAATTTACTTGTCTCAACCATTAAGGAAGTATGTATGTATGTATGTATGTATGTATGTATGTATGTATGTATGTGTACGGCTAATGCCCAAAGTCTAGCCTAGTGGTCTCCAAAGTGGGGTATGCATACCCCAGGGGGTATGCGAGACGATACTTTGGGGTACAGTGAAAACAATTTTTATATATTGTTTGTAGACTCTAAAAGCTGCTAAATCACTGAGTATTAAAACTAAATATTGAAATAAATAAAACTTGGAACCAGACCTTTGTATTGCAGTGTCAGATAACATCAAACCAGCATTTTCAGAAATTATTAAACAAATGCAAGCCCATTCTTCTCATTAAATTTTGATAAGAAAAATAAATATGCATCTATGTTTATAATAAAAATAATGTGCAATTATAGCTTTTTTGGATATTACATAAGGCCTTATTTCCTCTTTAAAACACTAATTGGCCTAATTTCCTCTTTAAAACACTATACGGCTAATGCCCAAAGTTACAATAGATATCTGCTTAATCATTGGGGGTACGCGCCATTTATTTTTTCAGTCTTAGGGGTACGCAGTCAAAAAAGTTTGGAGACCACTAGTCTAGCCAATTCGCGAAATGACTGGCCACTTCTAGATTTGACCAAGTCACTTAGCCAAAGTCTGAAATATACGAAAATTTGCATGCGGATGGCGGTTTATCCAGCCATCTGCATGCTGTGGCTCAACTAGAATTTTTTTTTTTTTTTTAATTTAAAAATGTCCATGTCCGAGCGCTACTTTATCCACAGAGTTCTGAGTTTATCCCAGTTCTAAATACTTCTGATCAGTATATACTTTGATAAAAAAAAAAAAATTAAGGATTAACAATTTTTCATCTCAATTAGAACATGCAAAATTAATTAATATACATTATACAGTAATTAAATCAAATCTTTCAACGAATGACAAATTTTTATATTTAATACAAATAGGATATTCCTATCCATTGATATTCCTGATTTAATTGCATTGAATATTGCTTTACTATGCATTCAATGTTCAAACTTTAAAAATACTTTTCTATCTTTACAACATAATACACCAACTCTACCTTTTAATAAAATTTTCTTCGATATAAATATGTCGCCGTCGCCAGTTCTAAACCAATGAACTGCAAGGTCTTTCAGTAGGCAGAAAATTTTCTTTTTCTATTCTGATAATTTTAAATTGTACTTTTTATTGGAAAATATATTAAATTAATACATTTAATACATTTTAATTAATTTAATTAGAATTACACATAACAAAAAAAATTAAATCAATATTATTCACAATTATTAAAAGAATTTTATAACAAGAATTTGCTTGACGGATTGGTAGTGTGGAAATACTTTCGCTTTCCACCCAGAAACTCGAGATCTAGTTTTCTTCTATCAATAGATGACAGTACTTTCCACTCTATTGATCAAGTGGCGGACCGAATACAGGCCCTGTTACAATCAGCCGGATTTGCTTTCCACTCTGGAGGACTCGGGTTCGAATCTCGGATCCCACCCCTTGAAAATGTTTATAATGGGGCCAACAATCGAGACAACAATCGAGTAGTGATTGGTGGTGGAACTAATAAACTTAGCTCCTGCAGAGAGGCTTTTTTATCATTTATTCTAGTATTATATTGAAAAACTTAAGATGAATAAATTCGATTTACTCATAATATTTCGAGCCCGATCGTCAATCCCCTCCTCCATAATCCGACTGACTCCTCTGCAGGAAAAGCTGAATAGAACATTAAGCAGTCCAACCTCAATGAAACAATTTGTAGCGTCGGTGGTGGAATTAATCGTTTGCTGTTATCTTTGTCCTCTCTTCTTTTGTATCGAGAAACTTGATTCCTAAATTCGATTTATTCATAATACTTTTTGTTAAAATATACCTAGTTCCTTATCCATAGCAGATAGAATCCAGAAAAAGTTTATCAGGAAGTAAGTAAAGTAATTTCGTTGTTGTTATCTAAGCCTATTTGGTCTACTTCGTACATGACTTCGTAATATATCAAGTAGTCTTAGATAACGACAGACGAAATTACTTAACTTCCAGATAAACCTTTCCTGGATTTTAAATGCTATGTATAAGCAGCTAGGTATATTTTTACAGAAAATATTATGAGTAAATCGAATTTATTCATCTTAAGTTTTTCAATATAATACTAGAATAAATGATAAAAAAGCCTCTCTGCAGGAGCTAAGTTTATTAGTTCCACCACCAATCACTACTCGATTGTTGGCGCTACAATCTCACGACTTATTTTAATGATGAGTTACTATGCTTGATGTTCTACTTAGCTTTGTCCGCAGAAGTGGGCAGCCATTGAAAGTGCTTGTTTGGCCCCATCACTTAGAATGAAAAGCGGCGTTATCTGTTGACCAAAAAAAATCCCTTGGAAATATTTATCATGTTGTACGGGCCCGATCCGTCGATTCCCATCCTTCACAATTCGGCTGAGATAGTCTGTGGAAGGACTTTCGCCTACCATTTAGTACTCTACCCGAATGGAAAGTGATATCTGTTATAAAAAAATGGTCCTGCCACAAACTTCTTTCCCCTATGTAGGGTCGTAGCCTCCGGCTTGGAGGCTACGGTAGGGTCAGCCAGATTATAGACGTTGAAGTCTTTTTTTTTGTCAATGGATGGCGCTACTTTCCAACCTAGTGGAATACATTCGAATGGATCTAATTTGGGATCTAAGCACTATTAAGCAGCTAATCGAATTTATTGCAGAGCTTAAATTTGACTAGTGCTTAGTAACCCAGTGGTAAATGCTTGGCCCTGCTGTTGGAGGGATCAATGGGATTGCAGAGGAAAAGCATCATTTATCTTAAACTTTAGTAATTTAAAACTGATTTATATACCTCAGAAAACATAAATAAATGCTGTATCAATAAATGTGAATATTTGTGTTTTATTCTGGTAATTAGTTTTGTATCTGCAAAATTAGGAATTAACGCGCGGGGTTAAGCGGCCGGATGGCCGAGTGGTAACGCGTTGGCGTGCCACGCAGGAGGACCCGGTGAAGTATCTCCTGAAAAGTTTTTTCGGAATGCTGGGCCCGGCCCGGAGATTCCTGTTCTTCATCATCCCGTCCCTCTCCAAGGGTGTGTAGTCCGTGGTTGGAACTACTTTAGTCATTACTCTGATTGGAACGGGGCGTAATAATACAAAAAAAAGAAAAAACGCTCGGGGTTCGAATCCATTCGAATAAATTTTTCAAAAATTGGACCCGAAATGGAATTCAGATCATATACAGTGGATGATCGGTTAACGAACATAATCCGTTCCAAGACAATATTCATTATCCGAATTGTTCGTTAACCGATCATAGGTTTTTATGGGAATTTGATTAATTCGTTCCGGAGATCCAAAAACACATAAATGAAAAATTATATAATTTCTTACTACATTTATTTATATGTAATAACAATAATATATACATACATAGTCTTGCATTTTCATCTATATGTTTATTTTCCGATAATCTGTCCAATATCGATTGTTTTTCTCTCCTTCAGGATTTTTCAGAAGTGATTAATAGCATTGTCGTGGTAGATCTCCCCAAGCCTATTGACCTCAACCCCTTGTATGGGTGCCATTCTAAGACCAAAAAAAATCTCTCTCTTATCTTCTTTAATAAATCTTTGATTTGTTTTACGTTGTCTCCGAGTTCATTTTAATCGGGAAAAACTACTGTTTTTCCATCCTTACCCATAAGTCCACCAACGCGCAAGACCTAAGCCTGTCATTCCGTTAGGTTAGTTAAGCCGAAATATCCTCATGGAATATTTTTATCTGGAGGCGGCCACTTATAGAGCCACCATCATCACAGGCTGACCAACACCCATGATGGAGTCAGCCGGAAGGATGGGTTTCAGCGGGCCGGGCCCAGATCCCTCCTGAAAAATTGGAGGAGTGGACCTCCAGAACCTCCAGACCTCCTGTGGACTCCCGAATCCTCCAGAATGTTAAGCCACAGCTTTACTACGCAGCCATCGGGCTGACCTATCATTCCGTCAGTCTGCGAGTCCCACAGTTTGTTGTGAAGTATTCGTTATCCGAACATGTTTTCGTTAACCGAACATAAAAATCTTTCGAAAAAGTATTCGTTATCCGAACTGTTCGTTAACAGATCACCCACTGTATCTTTTCTGAGATTTAACAGCATAATAAGGACTAACCTAATCCTTTCAGTCGATAGTCTGCTAGCCAATCAACGAAGGATGAGGATTTAACGAACACCTGGATTTCCCTGAAAATTAAAAATTTGAGACTTGAAAGCAATAACATTTATCCGAAACCAAAACTTATATCCAAACATAGAAAATGATATGTACTTGTGCGAAGTTTTCTCTATGAAATGAAGTACGTCGCTTTAAACATTTTTTGTCACTAAATATCCTATATGATAAATATTTAAATTTAATAATAAATAGGTTCTTTCTAAAGAAAAAATAAAAAAAAAAAAATGTAAGATTTTTAAGATTATAGTGTTGAAATATACTTAAATATTTTGATAGATTACATGAAATTCAGTCGAAGCAGTATAAAATTCTGTCATTTATTTCAAAGTAATCTTGGCGTCAGATTTCTATATATTTCGTACATTTAACATTTAAAAATGGCGGACATTCAAACTTTCCAAGTACAGTGGTACCTCGCAATTCGACACTAATCCGCTGCCGAACTATTGTCGAATTGAGAAACTGTCTAATTGCGGGACAATATTTCCCGTATAAGACTATATAAAATAGTCTTATATGGGAAATATAAGACTATTTTATATTCGTTGTCAGACTCCTATCCCATTTCCCCTAACGGGAGTGAGAGAGATGCACTATATTATTTTCTTTACTGTACATATTTTGCTATTATTTAATACAATAAATAACAAAATACACTATTTTATATACAATACACACAATTTAACCCTTGGATGTTGGAATTAAGTCTTCCAGTAGACACCCTAGCATCCATAATCTTTTCTCTCTGTTGCAAAACGTTGCCACAATGTCCTAGGAACGCCATACTCTTTGAGTTGCATCTTAATTGTTCTACTTTTCCGCACTTTATTTATAATTTCTTACTTCTTCTCTATGCTCAACCAAGTGTTCTTAATTTCCGGAATTATTACTCTGATCAGTTCTCTTTGAATCCATCCTTACATTTCATTCAAAAAAATAATAATTACGGATGCACAAATTTTTTACTTTCTGAAAAATACAGAATTGAAAATTAACACAAATAACACGGGCAAACACCAAAGCAGCCCAACAAGAATTGACAAATAGCAGATGACATCATACAATTCCATGCACACGCATGCGCCAGCCGACGAAATTCAAATGTCGAATTGCGGGACACCGAATTGCGAGACAGACCTGGGCATTATTTAAATAAATTTTTATTTAAATAATTTTTCAAATAATTTTTTATCTTATTTGATTAGAAATTATTTTCAAATAATTATTTGATTGATTATTTGAATCGTCAAATAATTTTTTTAATTATTTGTTATTTTATATAATTTCAAATAACAAATAATTAATTATTTGTTATCTTATTTGATGCATCAAATAATTATCTTATCTTTTATCTTATTTATTATTTGATTATTTACACAAATCAAATAAATGCATTCTAATGTACAGTAATATATGATAAGATGGACTGTACAATGGTATATTTTATTTTATTTGTACAATATGATGAATATGTATATAAAATGTGTATAATAGAAGAAAATGGGCACAATATTGAAAATGTGTACAGTTGTACAAAATGCTTATAATTTAACATTTTGTAAATCTATAGAAAATAGCGTACACTTTATCAAAATATGTATACGTAAACAGATAGAAAATGTGTACAACTGATCAAATTGTACTAAAAAATACATAAAACTTAACAAAATATGCTCAATAGATGTACAAATGCACTCAGTATGTGTACAATTGTATGAAATACACTCAGTAGGTGTACACTTGTACGAAATGTCCGCAATAGATGTACACTTGTACGAAATGTGCGCAATAGTTGTACAATTGTACAAAATGTGCTCATTAGGTGTATAATTGTGCAGAATGTGCGCAATAGGCGTGTAATTGTGCAGAATGTGCGCAATAGGCGTGTAATTGTGCAGAATGTGCGCAATAGGTCACACTTGTACAAACTGAGAGCAAAGTTTATACAATTTTAACAAAATATACTTAATAGATATAATAATGTATAATGTACAATTGATTGAAGTACATATTCAGTACTACAAAATTCAAAAAATGGTTACGGTTTTTACTGGCCTGTAATATGAATGGTAGTGAGAAATTTCAGACTTTCGTTATTGGAAAGTTAAAAAGTTCAAGATGCTTTAAAAGATTATTATCTGTGTCTAATTGAAAAAGATGCATATACACAATTTATATTTTAAATAGTTCCTTTAATAAATTAGTTTTTCATTATATTTATTTATATTTATAAACGAAAGAATATAAACTACAATAAATCCTTACACCAACTCTTATAAAATATCGTTTGCCTTTAAAATTACGCGAAATTCAAATAATTCATCTTTAAGTGAACCATATCGTGGCAAGTTTGTCATTGTTGCAAAAGAAAACAGTCTTTCTACTGGTGCTGATGATGGCAAAGGTGTATTATATCTTAAAAACACTTCTTTAATGGAAGGATAATCATTCAACATGCTTAAGTCTCTTCGAGAATCGTTCATGTATCTAGTAGAAATAAAAAAAAATTCAAATTATCTATTATATCAATATTTAGGTATATTATATATTATCTACTATAAAGAAAAGTAATTACTTATATTTACCTTAATGCTTCTATCTCTGCTTGTGAATGGCCATTTGAAATATTTGGTTTTTCAGAAATATTGTCAGAACCAAAATAAAAATCGTCATCATCATTTTCTTCAACATCTATATTTGGAGGATTTGCTTTCTTATGCTCCTTTGCGACTGCTTGTATAAATAATGATCGAAGACGATCTCTTTCACATGATTCCACAGCTGCTAACCATCGTCCCTTGAAAATTGGATGTGAAAAGGTAGAAATTATTGCATTATTTGCAGCTGTTCCTAGGCTGAGAAAATCACGAAAGCGTTTTTCCAAACCATCTACTATAGCTAGTAAGATAGGTCGGCAGAATCTGAGTTCCTCTTTAAGTAATCTTTCGCATTTCTTTTTCAGTTCCAAAAGACTAGGTAGTACATATCCATAATATAAATTTTTTTCACCTTGTAGGCGATCTATAGCAACTGCTAATGGATTCATACATTTAATATGTTCTTCCAAATAAGCTAATTCACTTTCAGTAAATGATGGATTATCTCTGAATTTTTCTATTAATAATGGTAATTTATTTTTTACAGCTAGTAACTTGGATAGTGCATCAAACATCGAGTTCCATCTAGTTACCACTGGTCGATTTAAAATAAATCCGAGAGTTTCTTTAATAACCTCAGCAGATTTTGGATGGGATGAAGCTGTCCACAAAATTGAACATTTTCGTAATACTTCATTATGTACACTTTGAAGTAATTCATTTTCTTTTAATTTTTTCATGACGTCTATAGTTGCTATTAAACTTAATGTGTGGGAGCAACATCTTATATGCATTGGTAAAAATCTTTCTGTTTCAAAAAAAGATGGTAATTCTTCAAAAGATAGATCATTGAATTCTTCATTTTGAGATGTTTGTAAACCATATTCATTGAAAGCTTTTACAAAATTTGATCCATTGTCTGTAACTGTAGCAACAATTTTTATACAGTTCAATTTATAATGTGTGTTAATCTCTTCCAAAAGTTGTGCTAACCTATTGTATGAATGCATACCAGGAAAACGGCGACATGCCAACACTACTGATTTTCTTTGCAATGTGTTTCTATTTATCCAATGAGCTGTAACTCCTAAAAATCGACGTTGTTTTGTTGACCAAACATCTGCTGTAGTACACACGTAATCAATTTCTTTCAAGATCCGAATGATGCTGATTTCATTTTTAGCATATAACTTGGTGAGTCGCCTAACAACAGTTCTACGACTTATATGTTTTTGATCAGGAATGCATATATTATCAAATATTCTCCTGAAATATTCATTCTCCACTGTACTTAGAGGGCAAAGTGATTTTATAATATAATTTAACAAATCATTTTCAAATTGCTCCTGTGAGAATACACATTTTGATTGGTTTTTATTTATAATACTTGATTTTCTAGAACTTACACTTTGAGGTGTTTCAGAATCATCACTGTTACCATGCAGAGTTGTTTTAGCAATTTGTATTTTCGTTCGTTTATATCTTTCAAATTCATTCAAGTATTCCTTTCCATGAATTCGCTGTAAATGAGAACGATAATTAGATGTTGATGCAAAAGTTCCTTTGATTTCCTTTTTCTGAGAACATTTCCTACATCTAGCAACAATAATTCCAGCAAGTTCTGATTTTTCAGGAATCACTTGAAAGAAAGTCCCGTCTAATAATGGTGTTTTTGAAGCTTTCTTCATTAACTTTGCTATTTCATCCGATCTATCAACAGAATATTCATGTTCTTCACATATTGAAATATCAGTATTTCTTTTCCTAGCTCTTGCCAGTAAATTAATTTTTTTCAAATCCAAACCATTTTGTGAAGTACTATTCTCAGATGAGGATATACAGGTATAATCATCAAAAGTTACATCTACAATATCTGAATCATCCATACTTCATAAATATTAAAGATTTAATTAAATATAAACGTCACTTTAGACAAATTAAAATATTCTGAATATAGAACTTTTTTCAATAAGCTTTAAAAGAAATTACATTTACTGTTCTAAATATTCAAACCTAACTTTATTTAGAACAAGAACATTGGAATTCTATACTTAATTTAAAACTTCAAAAAATATTCCATTTATAAATTATTTTATTAGTATTTTAATAGGTGTACAGTTGTATAAAATATATGCAAAATACATGCAATTTAAAAAAATATGCTCAATAGTTGTACAAATGTACACCTGTACAAAATGTACATAATAAGTGTACAGTTGTACAAAATATACGCAAAATGCATAGAATTTAACAAAATATGCTCAATAGTTGTACAAATGTACACCTGTACAAAATGTACATAATAAGTGTACAGTTGTACAAAATATAGGCAAAATGCATAGAATTTAACAAAATATGCTCAATAAATGTACAAATGTACACTTGTACAAAATGTACGCAATAGGTGTACACTTGTACAAAATGTTCGGAATAGATGTACAGTTGTAAAGAATGCATGCAATAAGTATACAATTGTATAAAATGTACGCAAGAAGTGTACAATTGTATAAAATATGCTCAATAGATATACAAAGGTACACTAGTACAAAATATACGCAACAAGTGTACACTTATATAAAATGTACTCATTAGTGTACAATTGTACAAAATTTACAATTTGTATATCCCAGTTAATGCAGTTGTACAAAAAATACACGAAATGCATACAATTTAACAAAATATGTACAATAGAGGTACAGATTTACAGTTGTATAAAATGTGCGCATTCCGTGTATAATTGTACAAAAGTGCACATAAGGCATACAATGTACAAATAGGCTTATAATGTATGCTAATGATGCACAATTGCAAAATGAAAAGTGTATATTATCATTGTACTGTACATCTGCACTGTACAGTGTTCTCATTATAATATAATAAGCAGCAGTTATGGTGATAAGATATTGCACAGTCCACACCAATAGACTATTTCATAAAGATGATATTAAATTATTTGAAATTTTATTTGGAAAATTATTTGAATTTTTATTTCAAATAACGTATTTATTTAAATAATTTTTTATTTGCAAATAAATTATTTGACAAATAATTTATCTTTGAAATTATTTCAAATAAATTATTTGAATGCCAGATTATCTTCAAATAACGTTATCTTTTATTTGGCAATATTCAATTATTTGAAAAATTATTTGTTATTTGTTATTTCAAATAAAATTTGCCCAGGTCTGTTGCGAGATACAGTACAGTGGTGCCTCGCAATTCGTCACTAATCCATCGCCGAAGTAATGTCGAATTGAAAAACTTTCGAATTGCGGGACTACATTTCCCATATAAGACTATGGAAAATAGATTAATTCGTTATCGGTCGTCCTCATTCCACTCCTCTAAGAGGTGAGGTGAGAGGGATACACTAGTACTTTATTATACGTGTTATTTATTATTATACGATTTACTTGTATATGTGTTTTATTATTGTATAACACACTAAATTACAAAATGCACTATTTTATACACAACACACAATTTATTAGCCCTTGGATGTTGTAACGAAGTTTTCCAGCAGACAACCTAGCACTCATAATCCTCGCTCTGTTGCAAAACGTTGCCACAGTTGTCTTAGGAACGTCATACTCGAGTTACATTTTAATTGTTCTACCTTTCTGCACTTTATCTACAATTATTTTTTCTTCGTCTCCTTGCTCAGTTGAGTGTTCTTCTTTTCGGAATTATTCCTCTGGTCAGTTCTCTTTGAACCCATCTTTACATTTCACTCAAAAAAATAATAATAATTACAAGTTTTTTATTTTCTGAAAGATGTAGAATTGAAAATTAACAGAAACAACACGGGCAAACACCAAAGTAGCCCAAAAAGAACTGACAAATAGCAAATGACATCACTCAATTCCATGCACGTGCATGCGCAAACCTGCGAAACTCAAATGTCGAATTGCGAGACCGACGAATTGCGGGACGTCGAATTGCGAGGCACCACTGTACCACTGTATCTATCTTATTACCGGTATTTTTAAATCATGTTATAAAGTTAATTGAATATAAAATAATTACATTCAGATATTTTAGCATTCATTCATCATTTTCCTATATAATTTATAATTCCTCATTTAATAATTTGACTATTTTTTCTTCATTTATAACATTTTGTTTTATTTGTTTTTTATTAATATATGAATATTTATTATTTATAGCAAATTCCCTTAAATATGAAAATGTTTACTACATTTACAGTATAGTATTTAAAATTTTTTAAATCAAACTAGTTTTAATTCTCTATATTGTACAATATATAGTACGGCTGCCCCACGGAAAAACGCAGTATTTGCGAAAAATGTAAACACGGTCAAATGCGGTTTTTGTAAAAAATGCGTGGCCTTATAAGTAAATAATGAAAAATGAAAGTTTGATTTACAGGATATAATCTGTAATAATTTAGTTAACATATGATGTATCTAGTTAGCATTGCCCATTGACCATAACTGAATAATTACAATATTTATGCAGATACTATGCGTTGCCATGGTAAAACAATTTACGTTTTATCATTAATACCAAGCAGAAATAAAGTATGTGCACAAACTGATTTTTGAAATTCTATATTTTAATGAAAAATGTACAAATTACTTTGTTGGCCTGGTTTAGAATAGAATTGCTGGGATACCTTAGGGTATTAAAAAATGATTTGGCACAGCCTTTCCTGTTTGTTTTCTTTACTGGGATTGGTAGATAATATTCTCTAGTTTCTATCTTGGCGAATGGCCTTGAATTATTTGTACCTTCCTGGGCAATTCTTCTTCCAACGAATTTTAGATAAAATTATCGAAAAGCCATTGCCCACTGATCTTGTACTCGTCGATTTTCCAGAAAGCTTTGAATATACTTTTTCTGTCTTCTTCGGAAATTGCATTTCCGAAGAAGACAGAATTTCGGTTACAGGTATCTTCTGACAACTGATCTGGCTTAAAAGCATGGTCTTTCATTCTTTTCCTAACTCTTTCGGACTCACAAGTCTCTTTGTTTCTTGGTAAGGCGTGGGCCATTAAAATCTTCATGAATCTCGGCTTCGTGTTGTTCGTCTGTATTAAAGTCATCAAAGAGCAACTCTTCAAATTAGTGATTGTATCAATACTGTCAGCAAACTCAGTTATAGATGAAATTTCATCATGACTTGATGGAGTTTCATCTATAACGATGAAATTCCATCAAGATGGGGTTTCATCGTTATAGATTACGTACAGATAGTGATGGACCAAGACTAGATGAAGCTCCACCATCGGCCCATCGCTTCAATTTTTCGACGATCTGGCTTGCTGATGGCTTATTTCCCTCTATTTTATCATTTTCAGCTAGCTTTTCTTGTAAAATCCTAAAATGAGAATCAGTTATTTCATGCTAATAGTAAAGTTATCCTAAATTAATGTTAATAATTACTTTCAAACCTACTATCATTTAACATTGTAAGAATGGTGGGTGCTAAGAACACATTGACATTTATTCTAAGAGACTACGAGTCACATCAAAACAATTAATTAAAAACAATAAATAGGTCAATAAAAAAATAATGATCTTATCATGCTTTTTTCCAATGCCACTTTAACTTGTAGTTTTCCTCTGGAACTCATTCTTTGAAATCTGAGTTTATAAACTAACAACTATAGTCTGTCCAACTTAATTGTGTGGGAAAACGTCACAAACTGGAACAAGTTCATTTACAACAAAGGGGTGTACATGCAGAACGGGTGGGAAAACTGGGAATTCTAATTACCTGAGTTTTTTTAGATAGCTTGAATAATTGTTACTTTTTGAAAAATCCTTTATATAAATTTTAATATAATGTAAAAAATACATTTTCTTTTTCTAAGCTGATGCTTACCCATCAACTTAACAACAGACGTTCCTTTTTTACTCAATAGACCAGTCTAAATAAACGCATGCGCAGTCTGAACCCACACAACTAACTTGGACAGACTATAAAATCCGAACCAAAATTTCTGAAAACGTGAAAATGAAACTGATTTTGTTTACATAAAAAAGAAGTATCTGTGCACAATCATTGTGCACATATTATCTTACCAAGATAAA
>AYEL01069500.1:0-14221 GCA_000484575.1 Olivierus martensii
GAATTTAATGAAAGCGCGAATTCTTCTCCCACATGCAAAAAATAAAAATTCTGATATTAAAATTAAAAAAAAAATCTGGAAAAATTAGAATTTTCCTAATTTGCTGTCTTTCCTGATGCATTCATAAAATTTTACAATGCATAAAAAAGAACCGAGGGAGGAAATCTCGCGATTTAAGATTCCACGCTTCATCAATACAAAAAAAAAACGCTTTTTGTACTGTCCGATCAGCTTAGCCGCGACATCGACGCAAGTACGCGTGCGCTAACTGAACGAGTCCAGTGACAAAATAGGGATGATAGCTTCGCACATGGATGTTTTCAAACGCAAAATAACTGAAATTGAATGGAAGTTTATTGTAATGTCGAATGCTACATGATTAGTTTCGACGTTAGAAATAGTATATTTAACAGAACTTAATATAATATTAATTCAACCTGTCATTATACGACTGCGACTCTCTCTTTCGCGTTTGGACTCATCCACCTTAGCTAGCCGCGGCTTTCGTGGACAGACAATATTGGTGAAGCGTTTTTTTATTAATTATGAAAAACGCTTTTTTTATAATTAATCGTTTCTAAAAAAAAGCTTATCGTTTCGCGCCGCTTTGCCGCGTGTATAAATAAACAATTAAATAATTTAATCATATTTTCAAAGGAAAACTTTTGATAATTTCTTCATTCTTAGATACTTTAATAAATTCTTCATCTGATTTTAGATTTTTATTTAAGCCGTTTATAAGGTTTGTAAATCATGATTAAAGCTGTTCCGGCGAGAATTTATCTTCTTATTTTCTATATACTGAAAAATTTAAAACAATTTCTCAAAAAAACAGATATATTTTTTCGATACCAATTTGAATTTATTTTTTGTTTGTTTGTCTCAAAAATGATGTTTCTGTTAATTCTTGCACGTCCCCTTGCAATAAACTAGTGCTCTACAATTTAGAAAACATTGACCTTCACGAATTGAGAAGTCAAGAGTTTTTTGTAGGCGATTTTTTTTAGAAGTCAGACTTTTTTTTACGTGATACCGACCGATTGCCGAGCATATAGCATGTTGCGGCCCGCTTAATGTAGCGGTACCGTTTTCGAGTTATAACTCTTTAAAGCTAGCCAATCACCATCGAGTATACAAAGCGTCACGATGCGTCGCATTGCCAAGACGCGTCGCTCGTCTTCTTATAGTACCCGGTATTAAATAGGAGAGTGACGCAATGCGACGCGTCTTGGCAACGCGATGCATCGCGACATTTTGTGTACTCGATAGTGGGTTGGCTAGCTTTAGAGTTATAAGTCGAAAACGGTGCTATTTAGACCATATGTTCATTAGACATTTTCGATTTGTTTCGAGGCCCCTATCAGTACACAAAATTTTACGACGAAGTTTTTCTTCACCCTGTATATATGATGATTCAAAATGGAGATTTTTTCGCAAAAGTATATTTAATTTAAATTAAATTAAATAATAGATTTATTAGTAAATCTGGATATATATAACGAAGTATTATCTTATTTAAGTGCAAGTGTATAGACATGGGATTAATATCATTGATAATATTATATTTGATGATATAAAAAAATTTTGAATTAAAAACAAAATAAATAATTTCTAAAACAATCTAAATTTTAAATTAAATAAATCATCATAATTGAATCATATACGTTTGTTTATATTAGACAATCGGATGATCATTATAATCTACATTAATAACTACCAGGGAGAAAGAAAAAGACGCAATATCTTTAGATAATTTTAAAAATATAATTTTATTCGTTGTATATTGAAGAGTACAGTAAATTAAATTTGAATATATGAAATTTCAACCTGCGTTGAATGTATCGGAGAATACGTGCATCAACGGGATGCAGTTTGACAGCTTTTGGGAGGGTGTTGATGATGGATGATATAGCAGACATCGTCATCACAAAAGAGCATAAAATAGACACTCATTATCCTGAATATCTTAGTGTCAAATCCTATTTACCATTCGCCTTCTTTATATTCATCAATGGAAATTTCCAATAACAAAATTCAATTTTAAAATATACAAAACTTTTTAAGATTATCCCAACTTTATTGTTATTTTTATTGTTTGAAAAAATTAATTTAAATTTTATTTATTTAAATATAAAAAATAAAAAATAGTGTAGAATTATCAAAAATTACTGAAATAACAATAGCATAAATTATTATAATTTATAATGTATTATGAATAACTTATTCAGAATACCACGGTGGAGGACCCGGCCATCCGGCCGCCATTCCGCGCAATATTATCTTACCAAGATAAATATAATCTATAGTATCTACAAGTCACGTGTTTCAAAAGCGCATTTCTAATTCGTCCATTGCAGATGATGTGTTCTGCGTGGGTTTTCGAATTGTTTATTGTTGGATACTTTGTTTTTCCTTGGTAATTTGAAGAAAACTGCAGATACTGTGTTTCACAAATCGCGATTTGTAGATCTTTTTATTAGATTTTCCTCATATTGGCTATTGGATTAGAAAGAGAACAAGACAGCATCTATAAATATGGAAAAATGTCATTTTGTTTGCAAAATGCAGATACTGCGTTTTTCCGTGGGGCTGCCGAGTATTCCACATACGTTAAGCAATGATCCATATTATTTCAAGTAATTATTTTTAATGAATATTAATTAAGAGTCAGAAAAAAATTCTTTTTAGCATTTCAGCATCAATATAGAGATTAAATCAGATAAATAAATACGAATTAAAAATTAAAAAAAATAGTGTAGAATTATCAAAAATTACTGAAATAACAAATAACAATAGCATAAATTATTATAATTTATAATGTATTATGAATAACTTATTCAGAATTTGAATATTTTTACTGCATTATTATTGGATAAATCATTTATTTTTAATTCTTTTTTTAATGAAATAATCGAATTCGAACACATAATTATGTAAGTAATGCATCTATACCAGCCATTCTCAACCTGCCGCCCGGAATGCACAGTCATGAATTTAATGAAAGCGCGGAATTCTCCCACATCCAAAAAAATATAAAAATTCTGATATTAAAAAAACTTTTTAAATCTGAAAAAATTCGAATTTTCCTAATTTGTTTGGTCCTTCCTGATTCATTCATAATTTTTTTTCACGTGACACCAACCGGTTGCCGACTGCTGATATAGCATGTTGCGGCCCGCTTATCCTTCCTGATTCATTCATAATTTTTTTTTCACGTGACACCAACCGGTTGCCGACTGCTGATATAGCATGTTCCGGCCCGCTTAATGTAGCAAACAAACATATATGGCCCGAGGAAAAAGATTGAGAATCATCCATCAAACTGTAGATGATTCTAGATCGATTTAATAATATTAATAAAATAAACATGCCAAAATAAAAATATAAATTTGAAGTTCGCTATTTATTAATTGAATAAAATATTTAATTTCATTCTAATTTCTAAACTTGGATAATCTCTCTTATCAAATATATAGGGTGAAGAAAAACTTCGTCGTAAAATTTTGTATACTGATAGAGGATCTCGAAACAAGTCGGAAATGTCTAATGAACATATGGTCTAAATCAGCCATTCTAAACTTGGGTCCGCCAAGCTTTTATGTGCAGCCCGAAATGCAGTCATGAATTTAATGAAAGCGCAGAATTCTTCTCCCACAAGCAAAAAAAAAATAATAATAATAAAATAAAATAAAAATTCTGATATAAAAATTTTTTTTAAATTGGGAAAAAATTTTCCTAATTTGCTAGGTCCTTCCTGGTGCACTCAAAATTTTTTTTCGTGTGACACCAACCAGTTGCTGACTGCTGATATAGCATGTTGCAGCTCGCTTAATATAGCAAACAAATGTATGTGGCCCAGGAAAAGAAAGGTTGATTTAAATCTGAAAAAATTACAATTTTCCTAATTTGCTAAGTCCTTCCTGATGCACTTATAAAATTTTATAATGTATGAAAAAAAGCCAAGGGGGAAAAATCTCGCGATTCAAGATTCCACGCTTCACCAATACAAAAAACGCTTTTTTATAATTAATCGTTTCTGAAAAAACTTATCGTTTCGCGGCGCTGCAGTCGCCAGTTTCGCGTCGCTTTGACGAGTGTATAAATAACCAATTAAATTTTTTAATCATATTTGCAAAGGTAAACTTTTGATAAATTTCTTCATTCTTAGATACTTCAGTAAATTTTTCATCTGATTTTAGATTTTTATTTAAGCCGTTTATTAAGTTTGTAAATCATAATGAAAACTGTGTTTAGGCAAAATGGTCATAATAACAAGAGTAATTAAGATATACCCTCCAAGTAATTAAGTCAAGGTTTCATTACTTAAACTGCTTAAACTCTTAGTTCAATCAAACACAAAAATCAGCACTATTTTTCAGTAGAGAATACTTTTATTTTTAAAAAAAACTTTGCTAACGTTTTCGGTTCTAAACCATCGTCAGGCAACATACGAATTACAACGGAATTCTGAAATAGAAGGTTAGAAGCTGTTGCTAATGTTACAATAGAACATTGGAACACATTCATATACTGCATCATCTTTCTTTCAAATTTAAAACCAGCATGAATTAAGAAAACGTATTAAATGAAATTTTGAAAACATAAAAACAAACAAAATTGTGGTTCTAACTATTACACGTTGAACCATTAACATTCAAAGTTAATAAATATTAGATAAATAAACAGAATAAATAAAAATATAAACAAGTCTTTCTATTTAAACTTTTAACAGTCTGTTAAAAATATTCCATCCCCATTTCCATGTTCTATATGGCCAAAATCCTTGCCTTTCTTTAAGGTCATTGTCTACTCAATGCATACCTCCATACTTGTGACGGCTCCCAAGCAAGTTTATCATTTATAAGGTTTTCTTTATTTCTTTCTCTTTAAAATTTCTAGAGTTTCAGCGATTACTGGTTGTGTATGCGTTGGAATCTTTTTTTTATCACTTCAGCTTTATCCCATAATATATCAATATCCTTCTTGTAAGCTTCTTGCGGAAAGGTTGAGAACCGCAGATCTAGGCGGAAGATTTTTGGCTTCCTTACAATATTTACAAATCAATGAGATTTAATTGGTTTAGGCACAAATTCAAGTTTGCAGGGCTTCAGACAATTCCATTTATTTTTTCTAAGCAACAAGGTTAGGTAGGCTTAATGACAGGTGTTCAATCATTTTATCTGAAAACTGATTTTGAGCATTTATTAGGAAAGTTTTAATTTATTATTTACAAATTAATCTATGTTATTATTAGTTTAGGCAAAATGGTCATAATAACAAGAGTAATTAAGATATACCCTCCAAGTAATTAAGTCAAGGTTTCATTACTTAAACTGCTTAAACTCTTAGTTCAATCAAACACAAAAATCAGCACTATTTTTCAGTAGAGAATACTTTTATTTTTAAAAAAAACTTTGCTAACGTTTTCGGTTCTAAACCATCGTCAGGCAACATACGAATTACAACGGTTATAACTGCAATTATCTTTATTGCATATTAGCTATAGTCTAACAAAAGCAAATATAAATTTTGGATATTTATTTATGAAAAGAAAAAATCTCCAAATTTATTTAAAATTTTAATTTGTAAAGAAGTTTGCGTTTTATTCAGTTTTGTTTTTCTTTTTTTTACATTTTGTAAAAAAAAAAAAGAGAAAATAGCTTATAAAGTATATTTTATATTGATCAGCATCAAAAAATTTATAATTAATTCATAAAAGAATTGTTAAATAGTATAGCATTTATGATAATAGATGGCTCTAAGAGTATGCGGGATAATTAATTCGTTGCTAATTTGGAATAGAATCATCTACGCGAATAAATAGCTTATATTCATGATATGTGCGGGCATTCCATCATAAAGATTCTATAATTGAAAATGATTATAATTTGATACAAATTAATTATTCTGATTTTATTTTGGTTATAAGCCTGTATTAATAGCGGATTATTCCCATTATTACGTTTCTGTCAATGTTTTAAAGTTAAGAGGAAGTGAAAAACTCCTTCGTTTCGCTCATTAAATTTTCTACCAAATGGATCTGTCACCGGAATCCTATTTCAAACAAGGAACAAAATATTCAGATAGATGGCAAAAGCTGTGATCTTAAAACTTAAAGCAAACAATTCTGCAAAGAACTAATCGCCTACTTTTCAAATGTATCTAATATTCTGAAATGATTAAAGACTAGCAACTCAATTTGAAAGGGGGAAAACGATGTTAGACTGTCCACACTCACGTTTCCATTAAGACACGATTTGGAGAAAGCCTGAGAAGTTCGAACGTCCGCCATTTTTAAATGGATGAAACTATAGTGTTAATTGCTTTTACTTCAAGGTAGACTGACTTTAATGAACTGATAAATCTACTGAATTTTATAAAAATTAATCAAATATATCCAGAAATCACTGAAATTTGAATTCTGTACTCACCACTTTTAAATAGTTGAAGCTAATTATAAGGTTAATTGATTCATTATAAAGATCATATATGACTTGACTATCTTGGTAAATTTCATCCATTAATTAGTTCAAAATATATTAAAGAGAGGATTCAGTAATTTAAATGTCCACCATTTTTAAATGGATGTAGCTGTGGATTAAAAAAATGCAGCGTTAATGTTATCTTTAATGCAGAACATATCTTGGAATTAATTAATTCTAAAAATTTCAGTGGGCCATACAAACATACAAGACATCGTGGTGATCTTATAAGTTTCATTTTCCTTTATAAAGTAGGTTAAAATATATTTCAATTATAAGATAGCGGTTAAATAGTTATGTGATATAGTATAAATATAAGACAGCATTAAATGATTTTTAAAAAATTTTTTATGAAATGCAGTAGAATAAAATAATTCTAGTAACTTCATAGAAAAAATAACTCGAGAGTATGCTCAAAATTTTTAGAAATGAATAATTTCGTTTTAATTTTAAACTATTTTAATTAACACTGTGCACTTAGCGAGAGAAGAGAACCATTTTTGTTAATTAGTTGCATCGTCTTGGATTAAATCTTACTTAAATCTAACGACAGAATGCATCAATTCCCTCGTGTATCACTGTTAAGACTTTTAGCCAGATTCATAATAAATGTTTACGTTTGACTGCTTCGTTCTTACATCTCTCCAAGCAACTTAATATGCCTTAATTGTTGTACATAAAAATTTAAACTGAAAAATAGATCAAAAAGTATCTATCTTTTTATTATAAAAGAATTTTCCACAGCTGAAAATTAGAAAGTGAAAAATAAAGACAAAAATATTGATAAAAGATCGACGAATTAAAATCGAATTACGAAAGATATTCTGCTAATAATAAAAGAAATCGATATTCTTCTCTGTCAATTTTTTTATTATTGTATTTCATAAGAATTTATATTTGGAATAACTGGAGTTGGAAACTAAATGGCAAAAACTAAACCGGATTATGTGAAAATTCTATATAGACCTACTCTAGAGGAAAGACTGATTATATCTGATATACTCTAGTAAGTGAAAGCCATAATGTTGTTAACTCACTGAAGAAGCAGAAAAGAAAAATATAATCTCTTTATGACTGAAATAATGGAAAGATTTCCTTTTAATAAAATCTCTTTGTCTTTAATAAAAAAAGTAAATCAAACTCTATACTCTTATTAAAGGTTGAAAATCGTTTTTCAGTGAATTTTATGTCAAAAAAAAATTTTTTTCTATTTTTAATCATTATAATTGTATAATCCCGTTTATGCGGAATTTTTTGTATAATTTAAAAACAAAATCTATCTATGAAAATCTGATTTTATAAGTTTTTCTTGCAATATGCATCTATGGAATTATACTAGAAAAATGAAACCGAAAAATTTAATATATTCTTTAAACATATCTGAACAGACGATATTTAGGAAAAATTTTCTTCTTAACTAATCTAAAATAATATAGAGCGCATAAAAAGTTCTTAACGCTATTAGTTTTTCAAATGGTTCCAGCTTGTCCTGAAATTATGACAAAGAATAAAGTAGTTTGAAAGTGAAAAATTCTATATATAATAAAATTCGTAATTTAAATGTTTCTTTGAGAAAAAAACATTTAGTAAACGGTCCAAAGATAATTAGATGGAGAGGAAATTTAGAGGGTTTGCATTTAATCTTGTTTGAACGATTTTATCGATCAAACTCGTTACGGTCGTCGGTGACACTGATCGGATCGAAATCCTGTTGAGGAAGATGAATTTAAAGGGATCAAACAGAATATATCGATTGATAGAAGAGTTGAATTCTCTTTCAATGTTTTTAAAGCCTGTTTACTTTGGCAAAACAGTTACGGAGATATTCTCCACTTCATAGATTGATATTGACAACTTTTCTTAGATGACTTCTAGATACATTAAAAATGAGGTATTAAGCCTTCAAATTACGCTTATTCCCTGTAATTTTTAATAATTCAAATTGGAAAAGTTGATCGAAAATGTTAAATTCAACTAGATGTAAGTCTACAGACTAGTTGTATTTCTGTAGCAGATATCGTTCAGGAAAATACATAATAGCGATAGTTTGAAGTGAACGGTAAAAAATCTCGGAAAAATGTTTGCTTTCCAGGCCCGAGCGTTCAAGTAGAATGTCAACAAGAGAACGCGTTTTACTTTGATGTTTGCTCCCTTTACCTGTTTTTATTCTAGGCAAGAGTAGTTATTGATGCTAAGTAGGCCAGTCTCCAAAATAGCCAGTTGGATCCGGTCTAGGGGAGAAAAATCCCGGTCCTCACTCCTATATATTACATTCGTTCAAAATTCAGTTTTAATCTAGAAAAATCAACTATAATCTCTAGTTATATTGATTTACAATTTAAACATTTGGAAACGGGACTGACTTGGAGTGAAACGACCTCTTACAAGTTAGTGAAATTGTTTACTCAGGTTCCATAGCTTTTCTTGCATGGAAGTTATATCTGGAGCATTTGAAAGATTTGCCGCTCTCAGATTCTCAATGTGTGAACATTTAACTTAAAAGGCACTGTCCAAAAAATTTGAACAAGACTTCATTGTCCGGCAAATTATGCGAATGTAGACGGAGTTAATTTACCGAGATTTTACATTGCCCTAAGATCTTTTCACGAAATAAAGCAGTTTTGAGTTCTTAAAATAATTTTCACGTCTAATATAAAACTGCGTAAATTGAATTAGAGTATCTGATGTACAGTACGATTCAGCCGACAATGTTAAATAAGTGTGTTCATTGTCCGGCAAATTATGCGAATGTAGACAGGGCAATTTAAAATCTCGGTAAATTAACTCCAAGATCTTTTCACGAAATAAAGCAGTTTTGAGTTCTTAAAATAACTTACGCAGTTTTATATTATTATTAGACGTGAAAATTGAATTAGAGTATCTGATGTACAGTACGATTCAGCCGACAATGTTAAATAAGTGTGCTAGCTTTAAAAAAAAAAATCAGATGAAGTCATTTTACTGCCTATTAACAACTTTCTATAAACGCTAATTTAGAGTACAGCACCAGAAAAAAATCACTGATATTACTGAACAGTAGTCAGCGCGAAACTTTATAAAGTTTCGCGAACTAAATTTCTTGTAAATTTGGCCAAAGTTGGACGAGAAAGAATGAAGTCATTTTACTGCCTATTAACAACTCTTTCTATAAACGCTAATTTAGAGTACAGCACCAGAAAAATCACTGATATTACTGAACAGTAGTCAGCGCGAAATTTATAAAGTTTCGCGAACTAAATTTCTTGTAAATTTGGCCAAAGTTGGACGAGAAAGACGCTACTTTTATACTAGATCCACAAAGGAAGTCTTTAGGGAAGAAATTCGCTTTAGTGTTTAGTGTAGCGTAAACTAAAATTTGGAAGATTGTAAAAATCAGTGAAGTCATGAGAAAACTGAAGAATTCAAAAACATTTTATTAACGAAAGTTCCAATACAAAAAACAGTAAACTTTAAGTAGATTCTGGTTTGTCCTCCTCCTTTTCATCTGTAGTTAACATGGGCTCTTTTTCCTGCAACAAAAAGGAAAGTTTTAGAGCTGGTCTATTTCAAAAGTCACCTTAAAAAAGTATTCTTACCTTCACTAAGGTATTTTGAACCACTTCGTATAGTTTCATCATTTTCTCTTGAACCAAATCTGCAATTTCCTTTAGTTTAAGAGCTTCGTCTTTGGATACAGACTTGGCTGTTGCCTCACCTAAAACAAGAAAAAAAAAAATCTTAGACCGAAGGATCTAAAGAGAAAAAAAAAACTACCTATCATATACAGCTATTTACCTTCTTTAGGTAAATAATCAGATAACTTAGTAGCAAAGTAGTTCATGGCGAATTCAAGTTGACCCAGAACAACTTTCGTTGTCTTACTTGTGATGGATGAAGCACTCGCCAAAGACGAAACAACTGTCGATGCACACTGAATCTAAATAAAAAAAAAGACAGCGAAAGATTAAGAAAGCTTGGGGGAGAAGAAATTTGGGGATTTTTTTTTACCTGAATAGAAATGGCATCTTTCACGAAAGAGAAGCTTCTATTGCTAGACACATCTGAATACAGTTTGCGAATGTCAGCCAACAGCTAAAAAAAATAAAAATTTTTTATTCCAGAAATAAAAAAAGACCACCACAAAATAGAATAAAGATACCTCCTCAGGTTGTTTCATTATAAAGGGAGCATTTGCTTCTAGCTTATCCAATAGCTGTACTGCATAATTATCCACACTCGCAACTATTAGAAGTAAAGCATTAATACCTTTTGCGTTCTTAATCTAAAAGGGGAAAAAAACATTACTACTTACTTTCGTCTTTTACTTGTTCTGAAATAATTTTGGTCTTTTGGAAGAGCATTAATACTTTTTGCGTTCTTAATCTAAAAGGGGAAAAACATTACTACTTACTTTCGTCTTTTACTTGTTCTGAAATAATTTTGGTCTTTTGGAGAATGTTGCTAACTACATCTTCAGCGGTATTCAACGCAGCCTCAGGTATAGCACGAGATTCTTTTATACTAGAATAAGCAATTGACAAAGAATCCACAGAAGCTTTCACTACAGGAATATCGTAGATTCTTTTAAAGATAGTCATTTCCATGTTGGATAGATCCTAAAGCGAATATCCTATAAACCAACTTATTAATTCTCTCATAATAAATAAGGAAAAAAAAAAAATCCTATTAACGTAAACTTACCTAATCGATGCACAAACAAAAACGAAGAGAAAACCAACGCAAAATACTTCGATTTCTAAATCTCTTTTTATACTTCTTTAGCAGAACTGTGATTGGCCGAGTCTTCGTTGCAGTTTAGTTTCAATATGCAAATTTATTCATTTACTTATTTTCTGCATAGATAAACTTATTCTAATAACTTTTATTACTTTTAAATATTTATTGCGGCAATTTATAAACGAAATAAAAAATAATTTTATTTAATTAACCAGTTTTAAGATATTTATTTTTAATTCGATAATAATAAACTAATCACATTCGTTGATTAGACAGAAAAACTTTATCTGATCAGATACAGTATTTGTTTCATTTTTATGGAATATTAATTTATTATTTATAATATTTGCGGTTATACATGCTCAATCTCAAATTATTGTGATTCTCTAACATAATCAAGAAAATGAAAACGGTTTCCTTTTACACGATAAAAATCTTAAAGTTTTCGTGTTTGCAACAGAATTTATAAAAAGTTGAGATGGCGCTACCTCAATCACACCAGTCGCCATCTTGAAATTAAGGAAATAGGGGTTGAATCTTAATTTGATATGCACAGGATATCGTATTTATTATAATTTATATATCTCACATATTTTTTAATATATTATCATAAAATCGTATATTCAATAATGAAATTGTTCAGGTGAAACTTATTTTCACATACAAAAGAAGAACGTTATTGAATATTGGACTTAAACATAAATAATTAAATTTAGTTGCAATGCTAAAATGATTAGAAAAATAACTTTTACAGATTCAACAACTATAATTTATAATATACAGTAGCTGACAGATTAGAACTAAAGAGAGATAGCCTGTTATAGCAAGTAATGTATAATCAATGCTAAATCATTATGCTATCAGATTATTTTTCCTAAATTGATTTGATTTTAATAGTACAGTAACTTTATGAGTATCCTAATTACATGAACTATGAATACAGTAAATCTAAACAAAAGAATGTACGATATATATATATTGCCTTTTAATGTTTGCATAATATTAAGAGAGATTATTAATTTGCGGAAAAAATAAAATGATGATGAGTATTTGGATGAATATAAGTACTTTTTAATTAAACCTATATTATTTAAATATAGTAAAATATCGTTAATTTGAAATAATGTAGTATCCAATCGTCCGGATAAGCAATATTCCGGATTAATGAAGTGAAATCGTTCTGATGCAAAATTGGCAGTGAAAAATATTTTAAATACAGTCGAATCTCTCTAAGAAAATTCCCGGATAAATGGATAATCCGGTTAAGTGAATCAAATTCTCATAGTCTCGTTTTTGATTCCATAGGGTTTAATGTTTAAGGAGTCTGAATAAGTGTGTATTGCATAAGTGAATAATATCGATTAAGTCAATCAGGATTTTTTACATTAAATAATGTTTATGCTAGGAATATGTACAATTTCAAACAATAACGTGGACCATTACTGGTACCGAATCAGGATTTTTACATTAATGTTTATGCTAGGAATATGTACAATTTCAAACAATAACGTGGACCATTACTGGTACGATAGCAGATGATGAACCTGCTAGAATTGGATTTTAAAAGCTACATTGCTATTGATGAAAATTTAGAAATAGATGGGGAAGAGCCACTGCTGCCTCTATCATATTTTGATTTTGAAGAAACAAAGGAAGATGAAGAAATGATTGAACAGCAACCGCCACCATCATTAATGGAAACTATGAAAGCATTGGATACAGTGTTACATTATTTAGGAGCAAATAGTGGTGATTCATACGAAATCTTTTATAAATTGAAGTCAAACATATTTGATATTTCAAAAAAAAAAAATTAACTTAGAAATCAGTTACCGATTATTTCCATAACAAATAGATTTTTGAAATATAGATATTTAATTCATGTATTGTATTTATTTATTTATAAATAATAAAAATCTTATCATAGATTATAGAAATGATGTTTTCTATGTTATATGCATGCTAATTTATTGACACCGGTTAAATTTATATCCTGGTTAAGTGGATATTCCCTTGTCAGTCCGAAACCGATCCACTTAGAGAGATTCGACTGTACAATATTAATAATATTTATGGCAAAGTGAATGCTTCTGCATATAGTTTAGTTACTGTTTTTTAATCATTATAAAACATTTTTTTAGACAAAAGTAAGGAGAGAAGAATTTATGTTATAATATTAATACTGTGTACTGTATTTTAAAATGCATATAATAAAGATGATGATGTATTTTATATATAACAGTACTAAAATTTCCGGATTAATGGTGTCTGAATTAACGACATTTTATCAGAACTAAGAAATATAAATATTAATCAAGTAAATCACACTTTTAATGTGCTAAAAAAAAAGCAATTCTGATAGATTCTTTATATCAGTTTATTAGCCATAAATTGGGTATATTCAATAGTATATTTCAGGATTACAGTCTGAATGTATTGTACGGTATTAGATTCAATATGACTAATGTAAATCTCGTTATTCAATTGTTGTTGAGATTTTCTCTTCTTACGATTTTTATAAAAGTATTTTTTAAAATAAAAGTCATTAACTATTAAAAAAATCTGATATTACCAAAATATTTAAACACTAGTTAGCCCTTGGTCACTATGTGCCCAAATACATCAAAAATGAAACATTTGTTTCTTATCTGTCAAATTTGAAATTTTTCATTTTATTTAGCATATCCTTGTATATAATACTTTTGGTTGTTTTTTCTTCCAGACCAAACTTTGAAATTTTCTTTACATAAGTTGGCAACTAACAAACTATCTATTTACCGATTATATTATTTAGGTAATAATTATAATTTTTATTTTAAAATAAAAAATTATAATTTCTGAAATGAGAACTAAGAACTATAAATATTAATCAAGTAAATCACACTTTTAATGTGCTAAAAAAAAGCGATTCTGATAGATTCTTTATATCAGTTTGTTAGCCATAAATTGGGTATATTCAATAGTATATTTCAGGTTTACAGTCTGAATGTATTGTACGGTATTAGATTCAATATGACTAATGT
>AYEL01069504.1:0-21079 GCA_000484575.1 Olivierus martensii
GCTTCGAGCGCAAATGGATATATTAGATATCACCCGACGCATAGTGAATTACGATAATTAGAAAGTGAGAGTGATAAAGCGAGAAAGAGTCCGAACAATAATTGAAAAGTGATTTTGCCAAACGTAACTATGACAAAAAATTCACTTTTACCTTGAAGTTTTATTGTTATTAATATTTTAATTTATTCTCTCGAAAAAAACAAGTTACGCCAGCTAGACTCGAACTTACAACATTCAGCTCCGCATAGAAGCACCTTAGCCATTACACCGCCACTGAAATAACTTTAATTCTTCCCGCGATGCCATTTTTTTCTTTAAATCGGAGTTTATGAACTGTCCGTTTCGTATTGACATGTTTTAATATAGATGGTAAAGTATGGTCTTCGGTCGGAACCACGAGAATATTTCTTAATAAAAGATTTTTCGTTTTCATATTATGTTTTTGTATAATAAAAATTCTGATATATATAAATAAATTAAGCTTAATTTTTCATTAAATATACAAATCAAAGCAACCATTCCTAACCATAAAATTTCATATAATCAACACGAAAATATAATGATGCATAGGAATAACTAAAAAAATGCCATTAGACATAATAATTTATAAGATTATTAATACAATTAGCATATGGTGTTTTTGTTTTATTTTTGAAATGACGTCAAAATTAGGACGTGCCTAATCGCTCCCTTTCTCAGACACATGAACTAACACGAATCTTTAATTAAAGATTCCTGTTAGATGAACTCTACATCGTGGTATGACAGGGCCCGCTCTAGGGGCCTGCAATCCGGACATTTGTCCGGGGCGGCAAATTTAAAGGGCGGCATTTTAGTGGTGAAGGTGACAAAATATTTAAGTTAAATACTTAATTAATCGAAATTTATATTTGTCGATTTTTTCTTTTGCTAAATTTATCAGGCAAATTGTATTTCGTAATTACTGTTTTTGCCTAAAAGCTAAAAAATTTTTGCCATCCTTAATTCTGAAGAAAACAACCATAAAAGAGCGGCGTGTTTAATTAAATAACAAAAAAGGCTTGATATCTAAGTCGCGCAACGCATTGAACAGCACGCAGGACGCTGCGTGAACTTGTTTAAAACAGGAATGGGAAGGAATATCATGCATCGATTTGTTTATTACCTCTAATTATAAAAAGGCTATTTCGTTATATAATTGCATTATTTTCGCTAATACATCGGTGATGATAACCATTTGATTTTTATTTAAAATAAAAGATAAGGCGGGGTGTGCAGAGCGGTTTTTGCCAAGTTGGACTTTAAACGCGAGTATTTTAACTTATCGTATAAATATTTAACAGAGTCGTTAACAATCGCATTGCGCAGCTATTACTGTTTAATTCATCCTTGAAAATTTTAAATTTGCTACAAGATCTTACAAAATGTCAGCTACTCCGCACTTAACACGAAAGGGGGTAAGAGTGTAAGTGCCAGTTAATAAAGCTTTGAAGTTTATTTATGCACGCTAATTGGGAAGACCAGAATTATGAACAAATTTGCTATAAAATGCTTTCTACCCCATTAAGATAAGTTGTTTTGTTTTAGAGTTACCCTTTGTTAAAGAAACAAGGATTAAACTCTGAAATGTGAGAGGCGACATACTAAAATAAATCAAAAATATAAAGTGATGTAAGTACATAAGTTGTTTAATAACAACTTGTATACTTATATCATTTTATATTTTTGTTTAATTAACTATACCTCATCTTACATTATTTACTTTATATCACTTTTTATTTTTTTCAAAATAACAAAGCACACATTTTGTTATTTAATATGACAAAAATGTTTTTATCAAATAAAAAATGGTTTTATCAAAAATTTTAATTTTTCTTTTTTTTTGCATTTATCAATCGTCATCTTGACAACGTTCAGATTTCATTCATTTCTTTTGAATGATCGTCTCTGTTGGTTTTTTTGACGTAGCTGTCAACCATGTTATATACTAGAAAAAGAGGTTAATAAACAAATTAAAATGTAGAACACAAAAAAATAAAATTGAACGCATTATGAGGCCAGAGCAGCCTAATACGCGATTATCTCAAAGTGTTGATCTGTACTTGCCCTGGGTAACAATATTTACGGGGCGAGAGCTTACCAGAATTTTTCTCAATAAATTTTGAAATATCATAAAATATTGTTTATTTAATATAAACATTAATCAATATTCTTCATACTTACAAAAAAAAACTATATAGCTCTTAATGTGAAGTTATCTTAAGAATTATTGAACCTTTAAGATACTGTCAAAGTTGTGTGTGCTGTTCGGACGCGACACTTTTGTAAAGGTCGGTGTAAATACTGGAATCGCATCTTTAACTTATAGTAGATTACTTCAATATCAAATAGCAAAATTTTGCTTAAAAAAATCCCAATAATGCACTTCCCCCACGATGCCCTTACCCCATTCCGCCTTATATATTTTTATATGTTTAAGATGCGGCAATTTGTCTTTTATAGTAGATTACTTCAATATCAAATAGCAAAATTTTGCTTAAAAAAATCCCAATAATGCACTTACCCCATTCCGCCTTATATATTTTTATATGTTTAAGATGCGGCAATTTGTCTTTTTGTCCGGGGCGTCATAAATGCTAGAGCGGGCGCTGGGTCTGATTGAACGCATGTATATATGTATTCATTAAAAAAGACTGCTGTAGAGGCGACGCAGCACTGCCAGATGTTACGCAATGCGACGCGCTCGATCGCTTCTGGTGAAGTAACAAAAGCCAGCTATTAGATACTAAGCGGTGGGACATTATATTGTCTATCTTGGAATATAGTTGGGTAGCCTATTGCAAGGTAGACAATAGACTATAATGCCCCACCGCTTAATATGGGCATGAATTTCCATATTCGGAATGTATATTTAGAATACGATTCATTCCGAATATGGAAAATGTCTATTATTTTCCGGAAGATTGTCTTTAATTGAAATATACAGTATATAATTTGTATTTTCTTGAAAAGCACATTTCCTAACAATGAAGATTTATTATGAGTAATAATTTTTTTTTATTTTTATATCAATTTTATTTGATTAGTACAATAGATTATTAAATTTTGAATGTTTTCAAAGAATGCTAAAGTATACAGTACTTTAGTTTCTCACTAAATAAATAATTTTAATTTAATAACTATTTAGTATTTACTGTATATTTAATTTTTAATGTTACGGTGAAAGTGATTAATCCGGTGATTATACATAATCGCCGATTATTATGCATAATCACCAACGATTTCGGTAAAAATGATAAATTTATTTCGTATATTGCGAATTAATCACATTGACCGGTGATTATGCATACTCGCCAGTTCGTAGAGATAAATATGATAAAATCGTACGTAATTAATCAAATTTAATTAATTAGTGCCGGCCCTAAGATATCGGCACCCTGCTGCAAAGTTCTTTTACAGCCTCCCTAAATTTTTTAAAGACAATAGTGGCTAATATTCGGATAATAAAAATAATCAAAATATATATTGTTATTAATAATTTAATTTAATATAAATATTTATAGAGTACCTAGTATACAATATAAAGTAATTAATTACATAAAACATTAACAAAGTATTAAATAGTATACATAAAACAAAATTGATTTACTTGTATTATAAATTCTTAAATTAAAAAATTAAAACGATATTACATATTTCAATGAACACGATCGAAATGACTAATATTAATTATTTCGCATCATATATTTAAGTTTATGTAAGCACCATTTACTCCTATTCTATCAAATAAAAATCAATATAGTTGAATTTTTTGATAATTTTTTAAAAATATCTACAAAGTTGCAAAATTTCGAAGCGGGATGGCGATGTATCATACAATATTTACATAATAAACAAGGCGGCAGATTTTCAATTTTCTAATAAATGAATGTAGCATTATTATTAAATTATGCAATATTTTTTATTAATTTTTCCCAGATTACAATATATTTTTCGATTTCATTAATAAAATTGTCGCCACCAAATGCCCAAGACAACAGCCCAGATTCGCCTAATTATAGAACCGAATCCCGCTAATACGTTTTTATAGGCTTTAAATTATCTAATTAAATTTCTTGTCAAAATTTATATTAAATATTCTTTTAATTATTTATTATGGATCAGGTGCTTGTACGGTGTCTGAATGGAGAAGAGTTATTCATTTCCAAATCTATTTTGAGATCAAAAAGTTCAATAATGTATTCTCAAAAGAAATTATTTCCAGATGTAAGATATCCTGTACTTACTTTGAATGTTCCAGTGTGTCATGTCAATCAAATGATAGAGTAAGTTAGTTTAAATAATATCAACTTATTAAAATCTATGTATACTCTATCTTGTTTAATAATTGTAGATTTACTATAGAATTAGAATTTTTATTATTATATTATAAATAATTTGAAGCCACATTATATAGATTTAAATAGATTTATTTTTTATATTTGATCTCTATTCAGATTTATGGAAAAAGATAATCCTTTTTTGACCTCTCTCGAGAATGCATTTGAGATGTATGTGCTAAGTAAAACTTATCAAATCGAAGGATTAAAGGTGAAATGCAGAGAGTTTATAAGAAGATACACCGATGCTAGAAATGTATGTAAAGTTCACGATTTTGCCTGTCAGAATTTCGAGAGACAAATACAATATAAATGCTGGAAAATATTCGATTCATACTGGACTGAGATATTCGAAGGAGAGGATTTTATGCAATGTACTGAAATAACTATCTTTACATTGCTCTCTCGCCCAAAATATGCAACATTATCTGAGATTAATCTTTTCGAAGCTGTTTATGAATGGGTTCTAATAAACTACGCTAGGCAAGAATCAATTGATCTGAATGACGTAAAGAAATGCGAAGTTCGACGACGAGATCTTCGATCAAGAATGAATCGATATCTGCCAATGATTAGATTCTTGGCAATGGATCAAGAAGATCTGGAAAATATCGTCTTTCCGCTGGACTTATTAACAGTGGATGAAAAAGAAGCAATACGATCAAGAATGATAACTGAAAGTGTTTCTGCCATAATCTGTTCCGATGATAGGAAAAGAACGGAAGTTCATAGTTTAGATTTATTTGATTACAAGAAGCGTTATGATTTAGTCGATACAATTAACAGTCGACTTACATCAAAAAAAAGTTTCAATTGTGAAATAGTTGTAGATCATGACTGCTTTTTGATTTCCTTAAAAATTCCAATACGCCATTTTTCACCAATCGATTTACAAGTAGTGTTGAATTTGAATACCACAGCGGAAGAAGCTCCTGAGATCCAGCAGTTGAGTTGTAATAGGTATGGAATTGTTGATTTAAAAGAAGCAATATATCTGAAAAAGAAATCTGAATCACTGCTAATAATTAAAATTTCCGAAGAACAAATTACCAGTAATAATATCGAAATTTTACCGCTTAGTTACTACTTAGATGAAAAACGTTATAAATTAAGTAAACAGAAAACTGGAAATATTGAAAATGATTATGATGGAATATATTTTGATGTTTGTCTATATTTTTAAACCGTGAAAGGATTCAAAATTGAAAGTTATCCTATTCTGAAATCAAAATAATTTGAAAATTAAAACTAAGGTCATATTATTACAATTATTGATTTATATAGACAAAAATTTTGGAGTTTATCACTTGTAACAGAATTCCATAGATATCTTTTAAGTGAGATGATATAAAATATATTTTTTACTTTGTCTACAATTTGAGATGTAATTTATGATTAGCATTTTATTAAATTCAGTATTATATACACACTGAGAAATATTTAGTTTTTCATTTATATTTACTTAACAGTTGGATATGCTCGACGCTCCTCGGGCCTTATCTAAAAACATATATATTATGGAAAATTTGGTTTTTATATATTCATGAAAACTTTATTTACATATTGATTTCATCTACAATTTCATTCGTATACTTAGTCTTTAATACAATAAGTTATAATTTCCTGAAGATTTTCCAACTTAATCATCTGCTTGTCTTACCGATCTGTAATGTAAAAAAGATTTTATTTTGAAGAATATAGAGGTTTGTGTTTCTACTATATTTTATATTATACCTAACGTATCGAACATTGATCCTGTTATAATTTTGATTGTATTGTTTAACTAAAAAATTATTTCATACATTGATTTCATTTGTTACTTCAAACCTTTTATTTATTGAATTACACTATCAAAATTATAACTGATAAAAAATATTTGCTTTTTCGGAAAAGTTTAGAACTAGCTGTTTAATGTAGTTATTCACTTTTATCCGTTTGTATATAAAAATAGTATTTAATGGTTTAACGTCAATGTTTTCCAAATTGGGGCGGCTCCACTAGGGAGGCGCGAATCTATTGCAAGGGGGCGCGCAAGAATTAACAAAAGTATCATTTTTAAGACAAGCAAAAAATAAATTCAAAGTGCTGTCCAAAACATGAATCAGAAAAAGGGTTATAAATAAATATATATATATAGATGTACCCAGAAACTTTCTGCAGTACCTGTTTAAAATCGAAATATCGATCTTGTTTATTGATTGAAAAAGAAATGCGAGTAGCGATATTTTCAATGACACTCCAATTTGAGAAAGATTGTGCTGGAAAAAAAAATCCATCCATCGCATTAAATATTGTGATATATTAAACATGTATTCTATTTTTCGTTTTTTTTTTGTAAGATTTGTTTAATTGTATTAAAAATTATTACACCATAATAAATTTATATTTTTTATGTATAACAACTTTATTAAACAAATACGATATATTGCTTTATAGTATTAAATTGTAAGTAGAAAATAATATAAAATTAGACTATTATGAAAATAAAGGGTGTACCAATTTTTTATGAAAAAAGGGGGGCGCAGACACAAAGTTTGGAAACCACTAGTTTAACTAATTAGATTCCGCTTATAAAAATTTAAGAACATACATAACACGGTATTCGTCTATTCTGTTATATCAACCAGAACAGAGATGTTTCTTATTGACTTAAGATAAACTACCGAGCCATTATCCTTCATACTTGATCAAGATTTACTTACTATCCGCTAGGAAACAGTTTACGAGTTTATATTCTATCATTAAGCAAAGCTTTATATCTTGCAAATAATAAACGGCGTGCCCATTCAAGGCCAGTTTCGCTAGGAAACAGTTTACGAGTTTATATTCTGTGTCATTAAGCAAAGCTTTATATCTTGCAAATAATAAACGGCGTGCCCATTCAAGGCCAGTCTAAAGTACAAGCCTGCTTCAACAGTTTACGTGATCTGTATCATAAGCAGTGGCTGATAGCGATGTTTATTGCAGAATCCAAGGAAATTCTAAAATAAATATTTAATTTACAAAACCCTAAACTATATATTTTAATCAATTTTATGTTAATCGGCTGAGGCGTAAAGAATCCTTTTGAATTAGGTTACGACCATAGCCTATATTTTGTCTTTTCTTTGACGGCAAACTTAATTTTTAAAAATGCTTTATATATCAATTGATACTAGTTACTTATTCACATTATTATATTTATTTTTTCATAGATTTCCATATGAAATTCCTTTTATGGTTATATTTTATTAAGCACGGACATAAAAACAAACATCGGGGCCTTATTCTCGAGTTATTCGTGTTACAACGCATTCGTGTTGGCAGTATCACGTGACACCAACTCCCATGTTTAGACAGAATTGGTATTCTGGAGTTTCAACTCACATGCGTTGCGTTCTCGAAATTCGCGTGGTCAACTCCCGTTAGTAGAGCATGTGAGATCGCTACGCACAAGGTAAAATAACGGACCATTATGTTATGCTACATTTAATCGAAGCGTTGGAAACAGAAATAAAGACATTGTTTAAGGCGGCAACGAATATTTCAACCCAGATTAAATGCGTTTGATCTTCATGAGGATCATTTTCGGCGATTGTTTCGGCTATTAAAGGACTTAGCAAAGGTTCTAATAGACAAATTCGACCGATATTAGGGGAATAAAGTCGAAGATCGGCATTAAGTCTACAAAACCGAGCATTTAAATTCTTACTTCTATACTACAAAAAATCATTGTATCAATATTCCCTTTGAAGTGGTTTAATGATTATAATAGTGATACAAATTTAATAAATCATTATAATAATTACATTCTATATTTTATTTATATACAAAAGTGGGCGGAAAATCCGTTTACACCGATTTTGGATTTTTATAAGATCATTACTTATCTTTCCTGTGTGTAATTTTATTATTTTCTATAAAATAAACTAAAATATTTTTTTGTTCTTCTGTAACTTTTTTAGTTCCTTCCGTAGCGTTTATTCGACTTCAAATCCACGTGGAAGTTTACTATTTGTTACCCGAAATTTGATTGGACGATACTGAATAATCTCTATCCCAGACGCTTCTCAATCTACCACGCCAAACGCGAATGACGTATCTATCTCACAAGTCGAGTTCGTGTAACAGTTTGAATTCCAGAATAACAATCGTGTGAGTTGAAAACACAAGAGGGAATAGACGGATGTGAGTTCGTATACAACACGAATAACTTGAGAATAAGGCCCCTGTTACGAAACCCAAATCGAATTTTGATAACAAACACAAAGTAACAACGTTGCTTTGCACACAATGATCAATTGTGGGATCGGTGATTAAAAGAAACATTCCGACAGATTTCAGCAATTTGAAAAATCCTGTTGTTTGTATCAAGCATCCTTTAATTAGAGTAAATACCGTTTGTTTCATATAGAATCACCCGTATATTTTTCGAAATTCGAATGAAATTTCTGTGTGATTCAATAGTTCTTTTACACAATCCCGACGTGTCCAATCGGGCGATTCGTGCATAGGCATTACGGAACCGCTTCTGACACTGCGCAATACCACGAATTTTTCTCAATATATAAATATATTAATTTCAATGTTAATTGATTTGATTTATTTATATTTGCTTGTAATATTTAATTCGCTAACGAAACTGTGTTTACCACAGTGCCATATTGCTACTCGCGCAAGAATTTAAGCTATGTATCTCATAGTGACATCATGACTGACATTCATGGATGCGAGCTATTAGCGTAATACGGCACTGTCCGTCGCACAGTTCCACTGTTGTTTATATCAGGTTACGCCAGTAATAGCATGTTGATAATGTTTATCGTGTTTATTCCGTCTCTTTAAATATTTAGACTAGTGGTCTCCAAAGTGGGGTACGCGAGACGATACCTGGGGGTACAGTGAAAACAATTTTTATATATTGTAGACTCTACAAGCTGCTAAATCACTGACCAGTGAGCATTAAAACTAAATATCGAAATAAATTAAACTTGGAACCAGACCTTCGTATCGCAGTGTCAGATAACATCAAACCAGCATTTTCAGAAATTATTAAACAAATGCAAGCCCATTCTTCTCATTAAATTTTAATAAGAAAAATTATCGCAGTGTCAGATAACATCAAACCAGCATTTTCAGAAATTATTAAACAAATGCAAGCCCATTCTTCTCATTAAATTTTAATTAGAAAAATAAATATGCATCTATGTTAATAAAAATAATGTGCAATTCTTTTTTGGATATTACATAAGGCCTTATTTCCTCTTTAAAACATTAATTATAATAGATATTTGCTCAATCAGTTGGGGGTACGAGCCATTTATTTTTTCTGTCTTAGGGGTACACAGTCAAAAAAGTTTGGAGACCACTAATTTAGACAATACAATTAAAGACATAACATTTTCAATCATACTAAACTATAATTTTATCGATAATAAACAATATTTTTTCATGAAACAAAACAAGAATATATTTTATTTTTAAATAATTTTGAATTATACCAAACTATTTTATCGACAATAAACAATATTTTTTCGTTTTTTAATTTTTTATTATTATTTTTATCATAATTTTTCTATTTTATCCAAATACGTATACACTATATTTACAGTAGGCCATATATGCCAAGATGCATGCATATTTCGAAAGTTGCATTCGGCATCCCCATGATTTCAAGTCACGAGCCGCCAGTAGCAGAATATCACAATTGATTTTCGTGAAAATCTGCTCATTATTTCAAAAGTTATTAGTTGGAGAAAGTTAGATGCACAGACTGACATTTAGCTATCATGTATTTATATCAGTATTTTATAATTTTCATTTCCTTTAGAAATGAGGCTAAAAGTAGGTGAGAGGTTTGAAAATTCGGTATCATGTTCAGAATGGCGAAGTGGATTGCAATACCAAACGTGTTAAAATCGGTTTAAATCTGATTAAGTTCGTCATTCAACAAAATTTGCCTCTCAAATTTGTTGGAAAAAAGGCCTTAAATGCCTTATCTCAGGGGTGGGCAAAAGGCGGCCCGCGGGCCGGATCCGGCCCGCGAAGGCATCTTATACGGCCCGCCGCATAAACTAGAACACATTACATTCTCAAGGCCCACATTCGTAAAATTCGACTGGAAAAGAAAAAAATAAAATAAATGGATACTCTGTAGTGTAAAATAATGGATACTGTCGGGAATATACACGTACACTACCGAGTTACTCCAAATTTTGATGATATAATTAATCATGAACATAGTAAATTTCATCGTTCACATTAAGTTTAAATTTCTTTTTGCAAAATTAATTACGTAAGTACCTAAAATTTTGTAACATTCTGATGTAATAGGTTATTAGCAATCAATCAGTTTGATAAAATATATGTTTTTAAAGAAAATTTTCTGAATTTATTAATTCGTAGGACGAATTATTTTCTAATGTTTCTAATGAAAAAAAATAGTTTCTACGGATACTTTTGAACTCTTTGCTTACCAACAAAAACCAAGAAATTTTTAAATAATATTGATAGATGAATATATTATTTATGTATCACAAAAGTGGCTGCACACGTTATCAAGATTGGCAATAACGTCTGCAGATAAATTGGCGCAACCATTATTCTTGTTTCTTGTGATGGTAGGAGGAATGTGTTTGTGCAAGAATCAATCTTGCTTGAACATGAGTACTCATTTTATATCAAAGTATCAATAATTTTAATTAATTATTATTACCTATGCCACCATCATATGGTGGCAGAGAATTCTATTAAAGATATGCAGGACTGAACTTAAGAAAATTCTGAATTCATCTTTTTTGCCTAAGAATGGCCTATCTGAACATCATAGGAGCTATCAATACTGCTTCTGCTGCTGCTCAAAGTTCTCTTGGGCATTTCTTTGCATTTATATGTTGAGGCTAGTGGAAGGGAGGAAGGTCTATGTTGGAAGGGTTAATAGAGTAGCTAATGTTATCAATAATTTCATTACATAATTACATAATAATAATTAATAATTGCATAATTATGGCGCTGTAAGGTTAAATTCGCCCTTAGGTACTTTTCAATTTTTATATGGCCCGTTTCATTCTGAAGATTGTTAATCCGGCCCTCGGCAGAAAATAATTGCCCACCCCTGCCTTATCTTCTACAATTGTGCCTTTTTTATTAGTTCACCCATTTTCACGGTCATATAAAATGCCAGATCGAGAAAAATTAAGATCCATGACTGAGAGTATATCAGAGGATGTTAAAAGAATTAAAGCAAGCTATCATTAATCGTCGACACGAAAAATATGCAGGCTATTTAGGAGTAATGGTATATTATTTGTACAATGAAAAAATAGTTTTATTGATGGTTAAGTTTTCGAATTGAGTAACTCTCATATATCAGATTACATAAGTAATCTTGAGACAATTTTGAATGATTAGGAAATTTCCAAAGATGAGTGCAGTTGTGACCAACAACAACGCAAACTTGACAAATTGTTGTGTAGAAATGTTTGGTGAAAGGCAGCATGCAAGATGTTTTATTATACTTAAATCTTGTGCCCCACAAGTTGTAGAAACTACATCTGGTCTTGGAATCTTATTACGAAGTGAAAAATATTCTGTCATACTTCAAGCATAATATGAAAATGTTTCCTCATGTTGCGGGCTTTGGTAGGCTAATTCATTGAGAATTGGCTAGCCACAGCTCGAAAATAGTCATAAATTCTCGTATATTTCGGACATTGACCAAATCTAGAAATGGTCATCCATTTCGCGAATTGGTTAGACGTCGGATATTGGCTGTAACATAAACAAAAAGCGGCACGGTTGAAGCCTGACTTAGCTTCAACGATTTCGATGCTGAAATCAACTTTCTGGTAATTTTTAATCACATCTGGTAAATATCAATAAATGAGTTTAAAAAGAAATTGTTTTTCCCTAAATATCATATAGTGATGATTCTAAAATATAGCGATATCAAATATCAGATGAAAATTCGTATCGCAATATTGCCAATATGATATTTTGTTTTGTATCGCTCATACATATAGTCCGAATGATTCTCTACAAATAACTTAATGTAGCCATAACAGGCCCTACTATATTATCAGCAGCAATTAGGAAGTTGTATGAAAAAGACGTGACACCATTTCTATCGTCATTGTGTTAAATATAAATTTATTAATTTTTACTTCATATCTTGCGAAATTTGGACTATTAGGCCCTTGAGCTAGTAAACCAAACCAATCTATCGTCATTTTGTTATTATTCACTTTAAGATATCGTATGGCGAGTTATGTCTTATGTAATGATGATGCAACAATGGATAACGTCACAAATTAATAATACAGTATTTAATGACGTCGTGATACGCAACAATAAGTAACATCACGAAAAAATTTATGATATCTAAATGACGCTATAACGAATGTGCGTATCCATAATCTATATCAGGCGTGTCAAACTCATTTTAATTCAAGGGCCATTTAATGAGCCTGTAAAATTGTAGCGGGCCACATCACATTTAAATTTTTTTAAGATTACATTTTAGAGTAAACTGGCCACATCACATTTAAATTTTTTTTAAATTACATTTTAGAGTAAGGAGATTCAGAAATATAGATATATAATTAAAACATTGTATAATCAAATGAGCATATTGCAAAAATGCCAAAAATATATAATTACTACATAATTGCTTTTAATTATGCATGTTTTTTTTAATTCCTCGCTATCAATTTTTAATTTTCTATTAAGCATTAAAAGACTCGTTATCAATCCAATTTTCTATTAAACATTAAAAGTCACATTTTCTGTACAATCAATCCAATTTTCTATTAAGTATTAAAAGTCACATTTTCTGTATACCTAATTTTCTATTATATTAAAAGTCACATTTTTTGTATAAAACAAAAGCTTTCATTAAAATTTTTTAAATATTCATAAAAACTAATCTTTTTTAAATAAGTTAATAACACAACAAATAAATCTTTAACAAGCCCGCTAGCGTGTCCATAGAAGAGGGATTGTTTGGAACTTGATTATTGTATTTGGCTATCCAAAAAAATACAGGGTTCTCATCTACGACATTTTCTTTTTTGGTAAGAAATTTCATCGTTTTGTTTCGCACAAAACGATGAAAAGAATACTTTCTTGCTTTCTTGCAAGAAAGTATAGTTTGTGTCACCAATCCGAAAGCCATTGTACGTATATATCCAATAAGGCCAATCGAAAAAACTTTTACAACAAATTTCATTAAAATAAAACTAGTGCATCATATTATATGACAGAGCTATGAGCCAAGAATTACTTCCTATTATCTCATAACATGTTCTCATCTTCATTTTAGTTAAGAGGGTTGGGGGCCACAAAAAATCAGTTCGAGGGCCGCCAGTTTCACACCCCTGGTCTGTATAATATATAGAGAAATTTACATTCTAAAATCACTAATTATTATAGCTAAAGCAAACACTAAGTCAAGGTATATTTTTAATTAAAATAGGTATATAAATATTTTTAAGTCAATAAAAGATCTTTAGCTAAGATCGAGAGTTTCATTTCATCATATGGTCAATCAAGCAACTTAACAGCTGCACCTAAGCAATAGTAAATATCCTAATTTCTCATCATCGTAACTTATTTCACATTATTTTATATATCTTTGAGCAAAATATATGTTTCTTATGAGATATTCATTTGCGTATATTTCAAGAATTTATTTTAGATCATGGAAAAAGGATTTTTTGGAAATATTCTGAAGAATTTGGGAATTTTCTTTGGAGAAATCATATTTGATAAATAATTTTATAGAAAAAAATGAAGGGATAATTTGGCTCATTATGGTTATATATGAGCCTTCACAAGCCAAATCGATTAATGTCACTTTTTGAAATTTTTTAAATTTTAGAGATAATTCTAATTCATATTCATTCTGACATGATATTCCCAGAGATTTACTAAATATTATATATACGATACAATGTTTTAGCATTATATTTACGAAAAAATACAACTGAATTGTAGCAGGTTCCTACACTATCAAGTACATTTCTTGGGCTATAAAATTTGTAGCCCAAGGAATACTGTATATAAATCAAAAATATAAAAATATATTTTTTCTCATCTATATATTTTTATATTCATGAAATCAAATGCTATATTTTTGATGGGGATATTTTTTATTCTTTTTATTTACTTAGCATGCGATTTTACATTAAAGATATATTTTTATTTAAATACTGTATTTAAAATTAATTCTAAAAAATAAACTCATTACGATTTTCTGATATGCAGATTTTTTTTTATCTAGTATACAGTGTCCCCAAGAATAAATGTTTCACTCGCAATATCTCGGGTTCTATTCAAAGCTTATTGATGATGTCTTATTTTAAAGCTTACCATCTGCACTATTTAATGGTAAGATCCAACTGAATTTAAAATCCATTTAAGTTCATTAAAAACTATATTCGTAAAACGTATATTTTTTCATTTATTTCAAATTATAACCTAGAAATTTTAGTGATCTAAAAATCTTATCTAATTCCGATTCTAATAATACCTAAATCAATTTCGTATTAATACGTAGAACTTTAGATATCATGAAGTCTTAGAAAAAAAATTTTTATGACATTCTAATATTACATTGATATAAATGTGCAAAAATTTAAAAATTGGGTTTGTAACAAATACATATTCTAAATCTTTGTTATTCACATTAACATACTATAGAATTAAATTTAGTTTCTCATGGAGAAACTCAAGCTCAGTTTGCTATCTACAGAACCCTGCTGCACCATTATGATCATGTGATGTAACGACTCCACTTGATCGTAATAAGAATGGATTTCTGGCTAATAAATCGATATTGCCATTTTCTTTATTTAAATTATAATTATGAAGTAAGTTAAACCTATTCTGTAAATTAAAACTATTATGTAAAATTAGGCACATTGATGCATTTTAAAATTAGCTTTTTGTCGATAAACGGCGTGCTATTTTTCAGTAATTCTATTCTTTTAACATTACAATTAAAATATATTTCATTATGTAACCGTGGATGTATGTAACTAACGTGTTTTAATTGCATGGAAGAGATTAAATAAAAATATTTTCTATATATTACTGTACATACATCGTACGTATACTATATTGCAAAGTATACAATTTTTTATAAATGTTAAGTTTGAATGATAAATATGTGTACTGTATTTTATTAAATTTAATAAATTCGGAATTCATTTTCATTTATATATTACACGTGTTTTCGATAAACCGCCACCCCCGATTATTCGCCAAATCGTCGCTGAATGGATGATGGCACCTTATCGGGATTTGACTGTATTATCTTCGCTATCTGAAAAAGTATGCCGTATAAATTTCTCTCTTATTGTGCTGTAATGTTAAAAAAGTTGAAAAAGAAAGGAAGAGTTAAGAAAGTTAAAAAACAAAAGACAAATTTAAACATTAGTGAAATCTAAGCCAGTATGCACAATATATGAATTCCTTGATTAGTGCGGGTTTGAATAATGCGGTTTTGATTAGTACGGTAAAAAAAATTGAGACTATCCCTTAATATATGCGGTGCCAAATTTGATTAGTGCGCTTCAACAAGTGTTTTATTTATTTATTTATTTTTTGCAAACCTTCTGAAGCGTTGGCAACTGAATCTCGGGGATTGTAGTCTACATGATTAGAGCACTACAATAAAATTTATTTATTTAAAATTTTCTGTTAATATTACTTTTACTCATCTAATTGTTATATTTTAAATTCGTTAGTAATTTTATTTATTAATAAATTTACCGTGAATGGCAACTACCTAATAATAGCCATTACAACATTATATAGCCAGCCTTGCCTTCAGTCCATCTTCAGTACTCGATGTCTATGGCCGTACAAATTATTTTTTACAAAATTTAGCAATTTTGTAAAAAATAATATTTTTTTGTGAAAAATAAATTTTAATTCTTACTATAAATTTTTAAATTACTATACCACATTCCTCAATGATTTAAACAACATGCAATGCAATGCAATATAGATACGTTTTGAGAGGAAAAAATACATTTTATAATTTTGATATTTTCCCGGATTCATTATAATTAATCCCATCGGTTTTTTAGTTTGATTAATGCGGTTTTGATATATGCGGTGTATTGCGATTTTGATATCTTCCAGGATTCATTATAATTATTCCCATTGATTTTTTAGTTTGATTAGTGCAGTTTTGATATATGCGGTGTATTGCGAGGATTTATTAAGCGCACTAATTAAGAGAACCTGTACTGTATATGCCAATTTTAACAAGAAATTGGCAAATATATTGTACATACAATAATTTTGTTTATATCGTTTTTCTAATAATCCGAATTTTTTACCCAAAATTGACATCCTTTTGGGTAAAATTTTGGGGTGGCATTTTTTGAATTTTTTTTAACCCAAATTTAGAAATTTAGTTGGGTGATTATAGTTTTGTATAAATTTCTCTTCACTCCTTAAACTTCAGAAATTTATTTAAATAGAAAAAACATTAAAATTGTTATGTATATAAAAGTCATAATTCAAAATATTAAATTAATGAATTATGAGAAATTGATATTTCATAAATAAGAAAGTTTATTTATATGCATAAAAATTAATGAACTATTTTAAAATTTCAATCTGAAACACTTTAGCAAATAAAATTACAAATGATAAAAGATATTAATTTAACTTAATAATTTATTTAAAAATCAGTTAATTTCAAAATAAACTCAAACATTGATCTGAAATAAATGATACATATATTGTACATTCTATGTACATACACTAAAAATTTCTTTTATAAGTGCAATAAAATATTAATAAAAACATTTTAGTTTTCATTATAAAAATATATGTATGTGCAATAACAAATTTGTTCACATTCACTGCTAAGCAAAACTTCCAAAAAACATGCTAAAAAATTGCTTTTGCTTGTAATAAAAATTATCTTAGTTAAAAAATATAACAACCAAAATTATTAATTGCTTATAATTTTAAAATAACAATGTTAGAATAATGAATTTATTTAAAAAGTAAAACATTTTGTTGCATAACTGTTAGTTCAATATTTTGATCTTAGTTAATTGAACTTTAAAATTATTCTATGTTATATAAATTAAAATCAAAAGCATTTTTCTAGACTAATATTTTTGAATTTCAGTAATGTAAGCAGCAAATATGATAAACTTGTTAGTTAACAAAACTCAAAATCCCAAAATTTGAAATTAGACAAACTAATATTTTATCTAAAAAATGACACAAAATTGAAACAGATGATTTTTAGTTTCAAACAACAAACATAACATTAACAATTGACATAAGCACAGAACTAGATTCAAATTATACAAATAAAAATATTATCTATTTATGCTTTTAACTTCATTCAGATGTGCAGCAAAGAATTCTCACAATATCAATGTACATAAAAACAGTTTCATACAATTTTTATGAATTTTCTAAAAGAACATGAATATAATTTTTAAATTATACTTAATTCTATAACACCACAAATGTTTTTTAACTTTAAATAATGTTTTTTAAACAGGTATTTTCATCCTAAAAATAAAATCAGTAATTGGAATCATACATTTACATTTAAAAATAATATATAATTTTGACATTGAATTATATTTAAAAATAAATTTTATTAATTTAACTAAAATTTCTAATTTTTTAAAATTTACTTATTTCACAATTTAAAATTATACTTTCAGATATAAAATTTTTCATATATTGGATGCATTATTATTTGTCAGTGTTTACCAACAGATTTCTCTTTCTATATTATATAGTACTCTTATGATAAAAATATTAGTAATTTTCAAATTCTAACTAAATAGTTTTGATTATTAATTAGATTTGTAAAACAAATTACTGGATATTTAAAAATAAATATACAAATCAAATTAATTTATATTTTTAAATGCAATATGATTGTATGAATCAAACCATCTTATTCATAGGATGAATATTAATACAAATTATTGCCAATATATTTTGGTTTCTTAAATAAGGAATAGATAATTCAGTATTATTCTTGATAACATATGAATATCTCGAACATACACATTCATACTGAATTAATTCTTGAAATTATCTGTAAAATTACACTGCAACAAGATTTTTCATTATAATCAATAACATTTAACATTATACATTTATGAAAATGCACAATTTTATAAATAGTACATTTAAAAAGTTATTCTCCAGTAAAATCAATTTCTTCATCTATAAAACCATTTCCATAATTATAATAACTATGAGGTTTCAAAGTACTTTTAATATATGATTTTTTTTTCAATTTACTAAAAATTCAAAAATTTAAGATCTTGAATATAAATGCAATAATTTCAATATTTTATTTAAAATGTTTCCTCACGATGTGCACATCTTAATCATTGCCCAACAACAACTATAGTATGTCAATTAACATTCTCCGTAATCTTCTAGCATATCACCACACACTGAAGTATATCTTTACTTCAAGCATAATGCAAATATATTCTTCAGTTAAAAACATCTGGCTATATATATATATGACATAAAAATAGACTTTCAGATCTAACAAATAGTGATTTTTTAATCATTTATTTATTTTCTGGGCCTATTATTAAATTATGAAATATAATATGATTAAAATTTTTATCCATTTATTTTTCAAAATAATTAATTATTCAGTATTGATATTCTTAATCAACTTATATTTGTGCATTTTTCATTATATTTGCAATATTTTAAGAATGATTTAAATACTTTAATAATGAAAGAATACTTTTACAAAATTATTTTGATTGAATAAAATGATAACTGTTATTTTTATAATTACAATTTTTCTTTATCTAATGAATTATCAATATAATTATCATCATGAATAATTTTTTCTGATACTTGACAGGTTTTAGATCTTAAATGACGTTTAAGTGTGAGAGGTCCTTTAAATACTTTACAACAAAATTCACATTTATATTGTTTTCTATTAATTGGTTCCTTTCTTATGTCAGTAGATTGATTTTGGGTTTTTGGAATATTATAACATGATCCTCTATGGAGTTCTAAAGCTCGAGCTGTAAACATACCTTTACACCATTGACAAGAATAAAATTCAGGACGATCTACAGAGCTTTTTGAACTTTTATTAACATTCATTGTTGATTTTGAACACAGTAATACTCTTTTTTCATAATCAGAAATTCTCTCATATATTTAGATCAATCTGGATTTCAACATATCAGATCATCTGCAAGAAAATTATATATGTTAATTATAGGTATTTTATGGCTTATATTTGAAATAAAAAATTAATTTTTTAAAACAAGCTTATAATTTTTTCTGAAAAATTTGTAATACAGGTTGGCCTCAATTAGTGAGAGTTCGAATAATGCGATTTCGATTAGTGAAAAAATTGATACCGTTTTTCAGTTAGTGCGAGCAAATATTCGATTAATGAGTTTTTCACTTAGTGCGAGCAAATATTCGATTAATGCGAGTTGTAAGCATTTTTCACTTAGTGCGAGCAAATATTCAATATTAAGCGAGTTGTAAGCCAATGAACTAGTCTTACTAACAAAGCTCCGCCTCCTTTTATGATGTCCATTAACAAATAGTCTTATTAACAAAGATCCATCTCCTTTTATGATGTCAATTAACAAATGTCTTACTAACAAATGTCCGTCCCCTTTTATGATGTCAATTAACAAACAGTTACTGCGAGCAAATATTCGATTAATGCGAGTTGTAAGCATAGACCAGTCTTTACGAGCAAATATTCGATTAATGCGAGTTGTAAGCATAGACCAGTCTTAGTAATAAGGATGCACCTCCTTTTATGATGTCAATTAACAAATTACTGTTAATTTTCAGTTGGCCTCCTTTTATGATGTTAATTAACAAATTACCGTTAATTTTCGGTTAGAATTAATGCGAGTTGTAAGCATAGACCAGTCTTACTAACAAATGTCCGTCCCTTTAATGATGTCAATTAACAAATTAATGTTAATTTTCGGTTAGTAAAACCGAACGAGGAGCTTTTTATGATGTCAATGAACAAATTACCGTTAATTTTCGGTTAGTAAAACCGTGAGTTGTAAGCATAGACCAGTCTTACTAACAAAGCTCCGCTTCCTTTTAAGTTGTAAGCATAGACCAGTCTTACTAACAAATGTCCATCCCCTTTTACGATGTCAATTAACAAATTAATGTTAATTTTCGGTTAGTAAAACCGGACAAGCATTCTTACTAACAAAGCTCTGCCTCCTTTTATGATGTCAATTAACAAATTTCGTTAATTTTTGGTTAGTAAAACTGGACAAGGAGCAGTCCAAGAACAATAGTTAATTTTCGGTTAGTAAAACCGGACGAGGAGCAGTCCATGAACAGTCACATAATTTTCAGTTAATAAAACCAGACGAGGAGCAGTCCAAGAACAGTCACTTGCTCCGTCTCCTTTTATGATGTCAATTAACAAATTACCGTTAATTTTTGGCCTCTCCTTTTATGATGTCAATTAACAAATTACCGTTAATTTTCGGTTAGTAACAAAACTCCTTTTATGATGTCAATTAACAAATTACCATTAATTTTCGGTTAGTACGACCGGACGAGGAGCAGTCCAAGAACAGTCACTTGGCTTTGAAGGGGTAATAGACGAAGAGCAGTCCAAGAACGGTCACACGATTTTGAAGGGGTGAAACTTTTGTAGGCTATGGTAAAACTGGACGAGGAGCAGTCCAAGAACAGTCACTTGGCTTTGA
>AYEL01069508.1:0-21846 GCA_000484575.1 Olivierus martensii
TAGGCCTGGCAAACCTGAGCGAGTCCGCCGTATTCGTATTTCGTTCGCTTGTGGATCAGAGAGGTGGTCAGGCGAGTCCGCACCCCTAGTTGCAGGCAATGATTAAGCCGAGATTATTCTCGCAGACATAAGTACCCTGTAGTACCCTCGTTGGTGGAGCAGGGGAAAAGCTTTGGCTAGTCTCAGAATACGACATGAGCCACGCGACCATCCGACCGACGACTATCTTCCGAAAAAAATGCGATTTTCTCAATTAGTAATCGATTGGAGCCAAGTCGTAACTGTACTGAAACTCCCTAATATTAATTTTAATCGTCGATCAGAAAATATATTTTACCGATGATAAACATCTCGCAGTACATTTTATTGTTCCAAGAAGATATTAGATGATGATTATTTTATATTGCCATTAAGCTTATATTTTTAATGTTTTAATTAATTAAATGGTTTTGTTTTATAGTTTATAGAAAGTTTTAATTTCAAAAATGCTTTATTAAATAAAGTAAATAAAATATAGTACAGTATCTAAAGAGGAGAATAACATATTATATTTTATTTAGACAACTACAAATCAATGTTTCCATATTATTTCGAGTACAGAGATATCTATATTGTGAAACCGTCAACAATTTATATTGAATCACATTATTATAAGCATTTAATATCAGTAAAAGCATATATTGCTCTTATACAATTATTTTCTCAATATTTAATAATTTCTTCAGTTATCAGAATTCTGTTTTATTCTTCGAAAACGTAATACTCTATCAAAAAATGAATCGGTTATTTCATACACCGAATTCATTAAGGAAAGAACTACTGGCAGAAACAACATGGAATGAAATGAAGTTTGCAAAGCTATCAAAATGACAATTTTTATGAAAACCTGAAGATAATACACATTTCTATACAGAAATAATATTCCAAAAATCGTCGAGAGAAAACCTTGAAATATAGGAAAACCAAGGTGATACAAGGAATCCTTTAATTTATCATTTGGAGTTTCCAAAGAGGATCTTACAAAAGCGAAAGAAATGTGAGCTGGATAATTCACACAAAATCCAACGCACAGAATAAAACTCATCATTGACAGAATATCTAAATTTACATCCCATAGACTCATAAAACCAATAGTTTCTGTTATACTGGATACTACAGAAATTGTCACTGCCATTGTGCAAAATACGTTTGGAACGAAGGATACGAAAACCACCATTATTAAAATCGATGTCACCCAGATCAGTTGATAAACGATTTTATTAATTATTATCCCTTGCTCGACCATATGAGAAAGTGCATGGTGAACTAAAACAGAAAATTTTGATTCTTCGGCAATTTTCCACATATCTTCAATTATCTTTATTGTTACTTTCGTATCGAATAAATCTGTTATTACGACAAAAAATCTACTGCATACAATATCCGATTCATCCGAATTGAATATTATATCGTCGGAAAATTGTTGCGCAGCTCGAAATCTAAGGAACACATGGCGAAGCCCATCTAAGAAGTCGCGTTTATCAGACATATTGTATCCTTCTAGTGAATATTTGGCTAGTGGGTGCATTTGGAATTCTTTATAAAATTTCAACCAGGAAAAAGTGAAACGAGAATCGGCTACGTGAGGATGAGATTCAAATTTCTTCATCAGTTCATGTATTTCTTTCTGAACCTCGATGTTAGAGTAATCCAATGTTTCGTTAATAACGATATGAAGTGGAAACGAATAAGCGTTGAAGTACTTGTAAGTAATAAGAGAGGCTTCTGCAATGGGCGAGTCGTGTGGATAAATTTTTTCCAGTTCTAAACCTTGCTTTAGAGAATAAACACCCCAAATTCCAAAACTCAAATTAATGAAGTACAAAATAATAACCGCTGACTTGGTAACCGGAGAGGAGAGAATGTATCCTACTTTATCTCTGAAAAACGTCATAAAGATTTCTTCCTGTTTCTGGACATTTTCTGAACGATTGGTTTGAAATACTGAAAAAATAAATAAAAATAATGAAATACATAAAATCAATTTGCTAATACTTAAACTAAAAAAAACAGTAAATGAATTTAAATGATATCACTAAACATCCCCGAAATATTTTCTGAAAATGTCTACTAAACAAATGTCCAATGCATTAATATTTTGTCTCATAGAATGCATTTGTCCAGCATTTCGTCAAATATATTCAAAGCACTAATTGATGAAATGTTAAATACAGTATAATGAAACTTCTTAAAGTGACTACGCTTTGGGACCGACCTGACTAGTCACTTTTCGCAGGTGGTCATTATACAGGACAGTGATCTCTCCTTCCCCCCAAAAGAAACGTTAAATACAGTATAATGAAACTTGTTAAAGTGACCACGCTTTGGGACCGACCTGACTAGTCACTTTTCGCAGGTGATCATTATACAGGACAGTGATCTCTCCTTCCCCTCAAAAGAAAAGAACAGCTTATTTCAAACTGCAAATTTATATTAATTAAAATTAATAACTCTGTTAAAGTGACCATGCTTTGGGACCGACCTGACTGGTCACTTTTCGCAGGTGGTCATTATACAGGACAGTGATCTCTCCTTCCCCTCAAAAGAAAATAACAGCTTATTTCAAACTGCAAATTTATATTAATTAAAATTAATAACTGTAATCAATCGATAATATCGACATATAACACATATCACCTGATGAATAAAATCTTATAGCAAGCATATACTGTATCACAATTAATACTAACCTGTATATGTGCATTTAATGTAGTCAATTTAAAATACCGCATAAAGATACATAGACAGTACTATTATAATATTTACTTTTTAATATACTGATTTAACAGATTATTTTATCATAACCAAAAAATTCTAATAGAATGTTAATCCTTAGAATTTTATCTAATGGAAAAATTTCTAAGGAAAATACAGTAACTTCTCAATGAAATTTATCTTCTTGGTCACTTTAGCAGGTTAAAATTTCTCTAAGAAAAATACAGTAACTTCTCAATGAAATTTATCTTCTTGGTCACTTTAGCAGGTTAAAATTTCTTAAAACTACCTAATTGAGTGGTCAATATACACATTAGGCAGGTAGTCACTGTACTGTACAAAAGTAGCATTACATCCTATGAGAAACAAACCAGTTTTTCCAAAAAATTCTAATAGAATATTAATCCTTACAATTTTATCTAATGGAAAAATTTCTAAGGAAAATACAGTAATTTCTCAATGAAATTTATCTTCTTGGTCACTTTAGCAGTTTAAAAGTTCTTAATACTACTTAATTGAGTGGTCAATATACACATTAGGCAGGTAGTCACTGTACGGAACAACAGTAGCATTACATCCTATGAGAAATAAACCAGTTTTTGAAATTTGGTCTCTTTAGCCAGGTGGTCACTGTATCAGGTGGTTCATTTTAACAGGTTTCACACTGTATATTTATGAGCTAAAATAAAAGAAATGACTGAAATTTATTTCAAAAGGTGACATTTTAATAGGTTTCACACTGTATATTTATGAGCTAAAATAAAAGAAATGACTGAAATTTATTTCAAACTAAGGGTTAATGTATATGAAGTTATTCGAATATCTGGTCCCTATCATTAAAATTATTTCAAACTTGTCCCTATCTCACATTTAGAGAATTTAAATAAAATGCAGTATTAAGCGATAATGTATATGAAGTTATTCGAATATCTGGTCCCTATCGTTAAAATGATTTCAAACTTGTCCCTATCTCACATTTAGAGAATTTAAATAAAATGCAGTATATTATTAATTATCAGGATGCACGAAATATCAATGGCTTTCTTATTTATGATAAGTAATATAAAGAATATTACTTCTTGTAAGTGATATAAAATAATATTAATTAATGTATTATTTTCTGATAATATATTGATTAATATTCTTTAATTCAATACAAAAATGAATTTATATGGAAAGAGCTGGACGAGAACGTTTATGTGAATATATCAACTCTAAAGACTGGGTCTCACAAGCGTAAAACACGCGTCAATACGCTGACATAAATGCGTTGCGCACGAAACGGATATTCAGACAGAAAGCGTATAGTTTGTGTGAATATATCAACTCTAAAGACTGGGTCTCACAAGCGTAAAACAGGCGTCAATACGCTGACATAAATGCGTTGCGCACGAAACGGATATTCAGACAGAAAGCGTACGACGCGACGTAAATAAATGACGTCGTTTAGCTATTGGCTAATTACTGTGACATCATTTGAAGTTAGAGATTCAACATGGAGAACAAAACTCAAGAACTTTTATTTATGGATAGCTTCATTTATAAATTTATTGAATGTCAAGGCTTTGCAATCGCAAAATTCAAGATCTAAAAGTTCTATATAGATGCGTGATATAAATCGTTTCAGAGAGCGACAAAGTTTCAAAATAAAACAATCTCTCTTCTGATTGGGCGAATGGCCAACGTACTCTTTGCGCAGCGCATAAAGTTGAAGAATAGTCATCTCCGGTGTTACAACACAGCAACTAGCAATACAGGAAGTGACATCATCAGCGTCGATATGCCAACGTATTTACATCGCGTTTTACGCCTGTGAGACTCAGCCTTAACATAAAATTGTTATTTGTTATGTTAACGCACATAAAGTTGAAGAATAGTCATCTCCGGCGTTACAATACAGCGTCTAGCAATATACAGGAAGTGACATCATCAGCGTCGATATGCCAACGTATTTACGTCGCGTTTTACGCCTGTGAGACTCAGCCTTAACATAAAATTGTTATTTGTTATGTTAACGTCTCTCATCTACACTTTTGAATTTTATTTGCAATACTGTATTTATTTTTTATGAACTGATATTTTTTATATACTTTTACGATAAAGTATACCGATATGTTGATATAGTCACACATATACTTGGATGCATTAAGGAGGAAAATTAAAGATTAAGAAATTAATATCATTGCATAAATAAAGGAATTATATAGAATTATTACGAAATCATATTTTGATATAAGCGTAGTTAATCAGAATTTCCCACTAAAAGTACTTCCAAATTAATATAAAATTCTTATTAAATGATAACATCACTAGCTCAGTTAACATATATTACTCGTCATTAAGTAATGCAATATTAAATTATGTTAATAACTAATTATATAAGGTGGAGTGGAGTAAGGGCGTGAAAGTGCATTATCGGGCATTTTTATTATAAGATAAACGAAATTTTGCTATTTGATATTGTAATAATCTACTACAACTTAATATCAACCTATCGACATAGATAATGCACGATGAATGATGCGATTCAAATATTTGCATCGACCTTTACAAAAGCGTCGCTTCCGAACAGTTTCACAGAACCATAAAAGTGCAATAATTCTCAAGATAACTTCATATTAGGAGCTATTTTTTTGGTGTATATGAAGAATGTTGATTAAAGTTTACATTAAATAAACAATATTTTTTAACATTTCAAAATTTTTGAGAAAAACCGACCTGACTCATTCTCAATTATTACATATATCATTATTCTAACCATTCTCAGCCAAAGAACTAGAGAAAATTAACATTGAAGAAAAGAACAAAGAAAATGGAGAATTCATTTGGGGGTCTTTCCAAAATGATAGTAAACATCTCATTTTGTACAAAGAATCTCTAAACGAAGAACCTCCTTTATTTGTCTATTCATCGGTTCATCTCTATGAATATGGTTGAGACCTGACAGCGAGACTAAGAAGAGACATTCTGACTCATCTCTCTTACATCCCTCCAGTCCGTCACGCTTTCTTCGACAAGATGGCAACTTCATTAGCTGCTGTTGAATCTGGATCCTCCAGAGATAGTATTTGATGCAGAAGAGGAATAAATCGACAATGAAGAAGAAAGCCAAACATATTAAGTTTCATTAAAAACGATTTTTCTAATTAATTGCAATTTTGGAGGTTATCATGACTGCTTTTTGTTTCACTTATATTCAAATTTCATAAACATTTTATAGAAAACTGATGTAACACATGATTTATAACACTTTTGCTTTTACTATTAGCAAATTGTTGAGAAGAACAACGTACATCAACTATGAAAAATTACAAATGATAAGTCAAAGCATTAATCATTATAATTTCTTTACCACATAAAATTTGGACGTTTCGTTTGTAGAGTTCACCAAATAAACCATACATTTCATAAAGATTAAATTTATATTAAAGAAAAATAATATTTTGATGATAAATATTTCACGTATATCATTTTAGTTTTCAGAAATTCATTTTTTACTTATATTATATTGTATCTATAAATTTACTATAAAATATCATATGTTCATATTCATAAATATCAGATAATATTATATAATATTGAATATTTAATAATAATATATAATAATAAATATTAAATATTGTTATTCAATCATAAGTTTTATGCAGTGGTGTAGTGCTAAAAACGATATACCTGCAGCCCTTTTAACAAAATTTGGTGTCGAATAGCTGGAAGAAATCGCAGAGCATGTATGAAGGATTGTATGAATATAACGGAAGCAAAACAAGTAGCTCGATCTAGAGGTGATCTAGAGGATCCTGCCAGGTGTAGGCAGAGAGGACTGAACTCCTTGACTTAACCCCTCTATCGTGAGGTTAGTCAAGGAGTTCAGTCCTCTTTGCCTACACCTGGTGTGATTCAGTGTGAATGGATAGATTAAAAAACAAGATTCCATAAACTATTTTCAGTATTTATTTATCAGAGGTCGCTCAGCAGCGCTACCGTTAATATAATTGACACCTTCATTTAACATAAAAAGGGGGTGCTGACGGTAGTGTTTCTCAGGAACCACGGCCATTTTTCTTGAACTTTTTTAAAATGACAATGCTGGGGTGGAAAATTTAATCAATTAAACATGTTAACTACACAAATGCATTGTCCAAATTTCATTACTCTACAATAATTTTTTCTTGGTGTTGGGATTTTTTTTTCCGTCAGTGTATATAAAACAAATAAACTAAATAAACAATATATAGAAAAAAATATTTATGTATTGATTATATATCGATTTAATTAAGTATGTTAACGAGAAAACATTTGTTAACTAATGGATGCATAAGTATTCACGTATTTGCTATACAAATAGATATTTGCATGATTAAATGCATAAGGGTCTTTCTGGTGCAAGGGAGAGGTCGGAAGACACACGTGGTTCTGCCGATCTCTCCGTTCTTGCCGTATTATCAAAAGATGATAATTGAATTTCTCCCGCTCTTTCCGGTGCTTGACCTAATTCTACTTCTGTTGTGTCTGTTTTCTCAGAAGCATGGGGGATGAATTTCTTCCGCTGTTTCCGGTGCTTGACCTAATTCTACTTCTGTTGTGTCTGTTTTCTCAGAAGCATGGGGAAGTGCCGAACACGTGGCCTCCGTCGCCTCGGGCGATGACGTCATCGGTCCTCTCCCACGGTCACTAACATATCGTGTACATAGTTCGAGCATGCGCTTTCTGTAAATACAGGTTAAGACAAAGGTCATTGTGAGAAGGAACGCCGTTATTCCCAAATTTATTTCTTTATAATAGTGTTGTATTTCGTGCGGATATTGTGGTGATACCGATTGACCTAGTCTGTCAACATGTGATTTTATATTTCGCAAGGTGATTTCTGCTCTCTCTAAAGATATATCTGTAGGTAATCGATCCACATGATCGACATGTGTGGTACTGTTTCTATAAATTTGAACAAGGTCGACCTCGGTTTTGTTCAAGATGTCTGCTAGTAGTGGGAAGACAAGAGAGGTTCCCACGGTTAATTTCCAAGTGGATCGCTGTTGAAAATGGGATGTCAATTCTATCCCAGGTAAAAAAACCTTTACAAGAATTATTTAGTTTTATAATATTTGTTCCGATTAATTTAGTAACTCTAGACTGTTCGGATGTGACACATTAGTTTTATAATATTTGTTCCGATTAATTTAGTAACACTAGACTGTTCGGATGTGACACGTGTTCTAGAACATTCAACTACAAGACTCAAGGGTTTATTGGTAGCATATAGCCACGTTCGTGAGTCATCGAGTCGACGAAATACTAGTGGATGTGTAGGTGTCATTCGCCTTTTACAAAGACGTTTAACTGCTACGTCCTGACCCTGGATTCAATATTTTTTTCTCTGGTTTTGAAAATTCTTGTTTATTAGTCGACAGATGAACAATAACTTCTTCGATTCGTCTTAAAGAGCCGAACAATTTGGTGTATAACACGTTCAGCTACGTTTTACTGTAAGGGTCCTGTAATGAAAAATAGATGTCGAATTTTCACATGTTAGACAACTTACACAATCTTTAAATTTGCCTAAAATTGCTGAAATTTACTAACGTTGTGCGACTAAAAATCTCAGAGATTCCTTTTTTTATTTTGAAAAATCTTTTTTAGAACGGATTTTATTCAATGTTAAATTCGCCGAAATTTTTTAAAAAATCGAGATTTTTAACACCTAATGAAGTAAGGCAGCAGGCGGTCCAACTCCACATGAAGACAAATTTTTTCCATTTTCGTTTTTAAGTAATCTAGCAGAAAATTTATTAAATAAACTGAGAAAACGTGGAATCAAGGATTTTCAGCCGAAAATCCTTGAAGACGAATTTTCTGAAACCGGCGAGTTAGCTTATACGTACAGTAATCCCTCATATTGTAAAGTTTACTCATTAAGAAATTTTGGCATAACAAAAAGTAATGTACTAGTTTATTGGAAAATGCTCTGAAGGGGCAGAAAAAAAGGTGAATATACTCGAGAAAGAAGCTTTCAAACATTAGTGTGCAAGCATCAAAAAGAAAACGTACAAGACAAAATCGATTTTTAAAGCTGAAGTATACTTTAACACTGTATTGGAAATCACTTCTTCACTAAAAACGTATATTCCGCAGCTGAGCAAATAAAGGCAAAAAGCGTGTAAATTGAAAAATATGATAAAATCCCTACTTTCGTTATTTCTTCGTAACTGGAGTGGTATTAGCTGAGAGAATATACGTTTTTGGTGAAGAGATTTATTCAAGTTCAGAGGTTAAAGTATACTTCAGTTTTAAAAATTGATTTTGTCTTCTACGTTACTTTTTGATGCTTGCATACTTCTTTTTAATGTTTGAGACCTTCTTCCTCGAGTATATTCACTTTTTTTCTGACCCTTCAGGGTAATTTACAATAATTATATAAGTATGCATAAATATTTTTAATATGGACTGAGTGAACATTTACATAAAATTCTTAACAGGATTCAATATTTTTTTCTCTGGTTTTGAAAATTCTTGTTTTTTAGTCGACAGATGAACAATAACTTCTTAACCATTTTTTTGACTTTTGCTTCCTGTTCCTATTCTCCTAAAGGAGATTAATATAGTTTTATGAACATTAAATTGGAAACATTTTCAATTAATAATCGAGATCTTGAGTCATTTATTATTAAATTCATCTAATTAAAATCGCGCTAGTGTTCTGACGAACTACAGGGAAAAATTCAGTGTCTCTATGTGTAGTTTAATAAATCCCTGTCTGTACATTATATTGATAATCGAACACTTTCACAAAAATAAGATATTTTTGACGTCTTTATCTTTAATTTCAAGTTATGAACTTTATAGTTAGTAAAATGAATTATATACAATTTTCAATTAAGCTCAAATATATTATAACAGATTTGTATCGAGACATGTTTAGTGGAAAAAAGCAGAGGAACGATATTCTAGTCCCACTACACCACTGGTTTTATGTATATTATTGTACATACATATATTTCCTTACCCAAGGATTTTAAGGTAAATGGATGAAGACGCTTTTCTTCTCTGTAACCACTCAGTACCATGCAACCTCCGAAAAATGTTATTTGGAATATATAGGTGAAGAATATACAAGTCGCAGAATAATAGCAGAATATCCTTATTAGTGGAAATGGTGACAACATTCCAATGAAATATGAAAAGAGATTGGTCAGAGATGTTAAAGTAATAGAAACTCCCGCTTCGGAAAATGTATGGGCCATACGTTTTTCCACATTATCCTCGGGACTGGTGATTCTCCAACACGCTATCAACACGAAAGCATCGTCTATCTCCGTTACTAAAATAAATAATGATTATTTGAGATGTAATATTGTAGAATTGACAAACAATTAGCATTACTTACCAATAACTAAAAACGGAATGCAAATATTCCAATAAGTGTTTTCAATTCCACATAATCCCATCAATCCGAAAGATGCGATTATCGCTAATCCAGCTGAAACCACACTTGCCAAACCTAACCAAGGTTTGCTGCTCACAAAATTTAAGCTCATGCAACTTATCATGCAAAATACAGAAATAAATATCACTAATAAGCCCAATTGAGGATTTAAACGATTTGTTAACGATTTAGTATCTTGTTCTACAGACCAAACAGGATTCAATAAAGGCCGGATATATTTGAATGGCTGAGAAAGTATTTTTCTATAGACTTTTTCTGTAAATTTTTCAATAGAATTGATCTTTTTTTCATCGCTTTCATCTAGATAATATAATAATCGCATTCCTCCTATTGTTCTTACGAATCCTTCTGCATCTGTTTTCACTCCACCCAAATTTAGACCATAAAATTGGAATGAGTAAGTCAGCGGATCGATATCCAATGGAAATTTCACTTTCTTTCTGTTGGATAAGATATCATCAACTTTCGAAATCAGTTCCAAAATTGGGTTTTCGAAACATTTCTCGTGGACAATTCCGCATAAATCAAAATAACTAATCTGACGATCATCTACAGTAATGGTAGCATTTTTAACTACTTCGTCCGCCAATTTAATTTCCATCAAAACGTTTTTATCCAACATGTTTTTGTTATCATTTTTCAGAAACATAATCATTATGGCTTTAGGAAGTTTAGAATATCTTAAAACATCTGTGAAATGTGAGGTATTCATAGGAAATGTGGTTTCTATGAAATGTCTTGTATTAAAAATTTTTCCTCTATCAGATGTTAGATGATCTTCGATATCTTTTATCATTGATAAGTTAAAAATTCCAATGGATAAAGATATGGATATCAACATAGCAAGAATTATAAAATAATGTGGATATCGAGCAACTTTCTTTCCAAAATGATGAAAAATTTTGGAAACAGTGCTTCTGACACAATCCAGTTTCATATTATGGGAAATATATGAATTAATACATATTATCTAAAAAAAGAATTTTAAAGTTTCAATTATTAATTTTGAAAAAGAATTTTAAAGTTCAGTTATTTTAAAGAATTTTAAATGTCATTATCATTAATTTCTTAATTGCTTTTTACTATATTGTATAATATAATTTTTGTTTGCATTACATTGAATAATAGAAATGTTATTTATTTACTGAAATTCTCACATATCAGAAACTATAGATTGGAGAGACACTTAATTCTGTTTTTACAAGATTTTATACTAATACAAATTACATTACAAAAAATATTTCATTCTGTTTTTATATGATTTGTTATGATTTAAAACAGTGGTTCCCCATATTTTTCCTCATGCCTTACCTAAGCAATTCTGAAATCCTGATGCTTCGTATGATATTTAATTTTTATTATTTAAAAATGAATTTCGATTCACATGGAGAAAGCAGAAAAGGCCATTAGGTGGGTCTAAACAACCTTCAAAAGAACATGACATCCATGAAAGAGAAAAATAAAAGTACGAAAGGACAATTGAATTATTGAGGAAAGATCACCAAGATATAAATGCGAGAAAACATACATTGATACATACATTTATGTATTAAGGCCTCTCAATAATAATAACTGTATACGCACAATAAATACTTTTTTATGTTCTAAGATCCACAACTACCTTCAGTAGAGGAGTGGAAAACTTTCACCGACCTTGGCTAATTGAAGTAAGTCAAGCCCATAAGTATTTTAATACAAATATAAAAATAAAGTTTTTTCGTAGGGGAGAATAGGAAGTTAATTCATAGTTAAGGAATTAGAGAAGTAGTTCTTAACCTTTTCTGATTGTAAAAAAAATTGCAGAACACTATATCACAAAGGTCATAAAATAAACAACGAAAATATGCATGAACATATATTTTACTAAAAGCTATATATAACACATTAAATAACAGTAAAAAAACATTAATTAAAAATATATATTCTTAAAGAAATGTAAACAAATCTTTCAGAAAAATGAAGCATTTTAAATCACGTTTAATGCGATGCCTCAGCTAATGTCTTTTGCAGATTTGAGCCATGTCAGATCTAATGTGATAAAACTACCTTCATTTCTTCATCGATATGCCTATCTTTGGCGTTTTTTAGTTTTTATGTTCATTAATGTTGAAAAGCCTCGCTGCAATAATAGGCTATATATAGGATGAGATAAAGGCAGGTTTATTAAAAGATGGAATAGCAAAAATATGATGTCGAAAGCTGTAGCAAAATCTGAAGTGCTTTTGTGGGAAGCTTGCTTAATAGTTTATTCGAAAATGCAAGTTGAATCTTGTGTATATTATAAAATGCTAAGTACTCTAAGATCATTCAAGTAGGCCTCTCTTTCGTAATTTCGCGGAACACTTGTAACACGTTCGCGGAACATGAGTGTTCCGGGCAACACCGGTTAAGAACCACTGAATTAGAGTAATAAACGTATACACATAATGCATATAATATATTTAAACATTTTGATAAGTTATTCCATTACATATTTTTTTATCCCAAGAGTCTGTACACATATTCTGCATATAATATTTTGATTTTCTAATTGCACTAATTAATTGTTCTTCAACGGACAAGTATTGATAGTATATATTTGCCACAAATGACTAAACAAATATTAAATTTCTCTTTTGCTAGAAAAGTTTTTTTAGTTAAAAAATTTTGTTGTCAGAAATTTTCTTCTGAAAAAGATTTTTTAGAAAATTTTCTTCTTAATCTACATTTGAGCACAATGATTTGTCATCTTAACCTAACATGCTGCAACAAACCAGTATACACTCGACGCGACGCGATTTCGATTTAAGACGATACTCCCTATATACAGTATCTGCTACAAACGATTATACACGCGATGTTTAACAGTAGTTTAAGTAAGTTTCTGATAGATAGTCCGTCATATTCCTCCTTTTTTTCCAGATATTACAGTATGTATCTTGTGCAATCTGCATACAGTGGGAACGAACCGCGTTTATTATATCATCTCTCTATCGTTCGTATTGTCTGTCAGGATATAGTTTTCCTAGCATTGGTTGCAATTTACTAATTCTCGGCGTCCGTCGGTTGGTAAAAATAAACTATTTATCAATTGTAGTAATCATACAAGTTGAAAGTGCTTAGAGTTTTATAATCTGAAACACTGACATGTTAAGAAAATACAGTTCAAAATAATAAAAGAAAAAAAAGACAGATTAATATTAAAAATTGCCTAAAGTAAATAAAGAAAAATATATTCGAACGATGAATAAAAAATAGGCTATAAATAATTAAACCGAAGACGTAATTCAAACAGAATCAAAGGTAAAAGCATTTAATTAATAATAATTACATATTCAGATGATATACGACGCGGTGCAGAGAAATTTCAAGAAATTAAAACATTAATAAATCTGTAGTCAGATGGCGCCGCGCTAAACGAGAATGTAAATATCAGCGTAAATGTAAGAAGGAAAAACAAGCAAGTAGTTCAATAATGCTGCGTATAAAATAAACGTTTATTAATTCATAGGAAAACGAAGGTAAAGCCAAAAAAAGAATGGATGCGACGGTGCAACGCATACGCCGGCGCAGCGGATCGCGCGGTCCATAGAAGGCCTTTACTTCGTCGCCGGATAAAATGATTAAATCTACCATGACGCCTCTCCTATGGGATATCAAAATATATCTTGCATAATGCAATTGGACAATTACCGAGAAATTTTTCTCATCCAGAAATTTAACGATATTCTAAGACGGATTGAAGTAATTATAAAAAGCTGTTGGAGGAAATGTCGAGCAGATGTCCTACCGGAAGTCGAAAAGAACACACTTGCAAAATTTCGACGCTCTAGGATCAGTAATAAAGACATAAGAAATATGAGAAATTTTTCTCATCCAGAAATTTAACGATATTCTAGGACGGATTGAAGTAATTATTAAAAGCTGATGGAGGAAATGTCGAGCAGATGTCCTACCGGAAGTTGAAAAGAACACACTTGCAAAATTTCGACGCTCTAGGATCAGTAATAAAGACATAAGAAATAAACATAAAATTGTGCATTTAACACTCGGCAAAGGTAATTTTACATCAAAATGCTACTGACAAATTCTCATCAAGCAATGTAACTTCCAAAACGAGAGAAAAAATAATGGCGGCACTTCCTGTTTCGTCTCGAACCAACGTCCAATCAGTAACGAGTTTCGCTTTGAACTCTATACATCAGGTGAGAAAACCACGGCCCGCGGCCCTCCTACTAATAGCTATAATGCCAAAAATTTTATCGATAAATAAAATGAATACAAAAAATATGAAATCTGTTCCATATCTCTGCAATATAGTTTATGTAATTTCTAGAAAAGTAATAAATAATAATTCATACGGTAAACTGTTGATTTCATTACAGTGTCAAATTTCTTACAAAAAGTTAACCAGAATAAACATCATTGCATAAGAAATGCTTGCAAAATACATTCAAAATCAAATAAAATCGTAAATTTCTTACAAAAAGTTAACCAGAATAAACATCATTGCATAAGAAATCGGTTGCAAAATACTTTCAAAATCAAATAAAATCGTTTTGTCAATCAATCAACTCAATACCTTTTGTAATTTCATGGTATTTGTATATAATATTTGTGCAATTTCCTAAACAGGTATGTTTTTAATTATTGTTTCAAATTTTAAATGATTGAATTATAATTTTAATATATAATTTAAAACAATTTCCACCCTGCCGAGCTTCACTGAAAATGGCGTTTCACTTTTTTCGGACTGCTGGCATTATTCAAACACGATTCATATAATGGCCAATGAAAGCTGATCTACTAAGAAAATTGGCTTAATTTTAACGTCACCCTTTTATAATATCTTAGTCAACAAATGCTCCCCTTAAGATCTTTCTATTTTGGATACATAATTTTTTAAGACAATTTTATCACCTCAGACAGTTATTAGGTGAATGTGGATTTTGCGAGTTTTTTTTGCTATTTTTGTTTTACTCCCCTTTCAAATCAGATAGATTATTAAAGGGCAGGATCACTTCCAACCACGAGCTAGATCCACACCAGTGGAGGAGGTCAGATGGTGAAGGATAGAGATGGCTGGGAAAGTTCGGCCCTAGGTTATATTTCATTGATGCAATATGTCCCTTTCTCCGAACAGTTTGTCCACCCCTGCTATAGATCCTATTTGTCAGCCTAAACTGGTATGCATTATTGTGTGACGTTTTCAAACGAATCTGGCTATTCATTTTCCTTCATACTTATGAGATTAAACACTTTGACGACTTGAACTGGTTTATATTGCATAGTGTAAACAGGATATAACACAATATAGGCAATCCACATTATCGTGACACTCACGTTCAATCTCACTCCGCTCTCGGTGCGATCGAATATTTCTGCATTAGGCTGGATTCACACTGGCTTGCGACTGCGATCTCGACCACAACCGCGACCATTGCTATAGAAACAATCCCATCAGGCCTCGCTTTACGGCTCTTCGTTGCGACCACGACAATATTTTTTTTTTTTTTTTTTTTATGAGAATGAAGTAGAGCGCTGGAATAATGAAATCATAGTGTCATTTCTATTTTAATGCGATATCTTTTCAATATGCAGCTTCCTTAGATTTTTATTTATGATATGATAATGGCGAAATGACATAGGGAAAACAGGGAAAATGAAAACAATCAGCAAACCGGATCCAGCTGTATATGTTCTACGTAAGCGTATTAATCAAATGTAATCTCATACACGTGTGACGCTATCACTGCACTTTGGATATAGAAACATGGCTAAATCATGGGCTACACGAAAAGTTAATGCCTGAAATTTAGAACAGCGAATAAAAACGATTGAAGACAGTAAGAAAAGTATTTCTGAAAGAGCATTATCAGAAAAATTTAACGTGGGAAAAACACAGATCCACAAAATATTGTCTCAAAAAAGAAATTCTGAATAAATCGAAGAACAATGGAAATTGCAACTTTAAGCGAATGACACCCTGCAAGAAACATGTTGAAGAATTAAACTAGCATCAACAATAGAAAATAATGAAAAATTCTTGTCTCAATTAAACGACATCGAGCACTGCTTTGCCGTAGAAATTATAAAAATAAAAGTGGGATGCAGCAAAGCACTATTGATAGTTTTCCATACTGAATAAATCATAAACTGTCTTATATATTATAACAAAAACATACATTTCGATTTTATTAAAGTGTAATAATTTTATTTCATTTAAACATCAGGTATTGTAATTAACCAGTATAAGCCGAGCACCTGTATAAACTACCAGTTTCGATTGAAACGGGAGGTGGTATCGTCTTATACAGGTTCTTCTGTATTTCGTTTCGTTTATCCCCTTCCCCAAGAAAAAGAGAAACGGAGGTTAATGTTGAAATTTGAATTTCGCTATTGTTACACGCAATTTTGTATTTCTTTGGAACGAAAATTTAAATAAATCAATCGTTTCTTCACCTATGATATCGTTTGTAAGTTTTAAATTTATCGCAATTGCCAGCCATATTCTTTATTACTGCAGAAATGATCTTTTTACGTTTTCAGTATGGCTTACAACTGGCATCTAATGCATTAGCAACTTTCATTTAATGAAAATGATTCATTCAAAAATTTGAGAATTACCTACATAAATTTATTAATTGAAAACTAACTTTACTTACCTTTAATATAGTCAATCGAAGAACAACGGAAATTGCAACCTTAAGCGAATGGCACCCTGCAAGAAACATGTTGAAGAATTAAACTAGCATCAACAATAGAAAATAATGAAAAATTCTTGTCTCAATTAAACGACATCGAGCACTGCTTTGCCGTAGAAATTATAAAAATAAAAGTGGGATGCAGCAAAGCACTATTGATAGTTTTCCATACTGAATAAATCATAAACTGTCTTATATATTATAACAAAAACATACATTTCGATTTTATTAAAGTGTAATAATTTTATTTCATTTATACATCAGGTATTGTAATTAACCTGTATAAGCCGAGCACCTGTATAAACTACCAGTTTCCATTGAAACGGGAGGTGGTATCGTCTTATACAGGTTCTACTGTATTTCGTTTCGTTTATCCCTTTCCCCAGAAAAAAGAGAAACGGAGGTTAATGTTGAAATTTGAATTTCGCTATTGTTACACGCAATTTTGTATTTCTTTGGAACGAAAATTTAAATAAATCAATCGTTTCTTCACCTATGATATCGTTTGTAAGTTTTAAATTTATATCAATTGCCAGCCATATTCTTTATTACTGCCGAAATGATCTTTTTACGTTTTCAGTACGGCTTACAACTGGCATCTAATGCATTAGCAACTTTCTTTTAATGAAAATGATTCATTCAAAAATTTGCGAATTACCTACATAAATTTATTAATTGAAAACTAACTTTACTTACCTTTAATATAGTCAGAATATAGTAGATATTTTTCTCTAAATCTTTGTATGAAAAATATATCATTCTTGTTGCGTAACTATCATAAATGATAAATTCGATTGGCTGTTAAATCATAAATATTGTAATAGGTCTATACGTAAATATTATTTTACTTTTTCCTGGAAAATGTTTTCCTGTTGTCAGTAATAATTTCACATAAAAATATAGTGAAAAATATAGTGAAAATATTCACATAACTTTACTTACCTTTAATATAGTCAGAATATAGTAGATATTTTTTTTCTAAATCTTTGTATGAAAAATATTATATCATTCTTGTTGCGTAACTACCATAAATGATAAATTCGTATGGCTGTTAAATCATAAATATTGTAATAGGTCTATATGTAAATATTATTTTACTTTTTCCTGGAAAATGTTTTCCTGTTGTCAGTAATAATTTCACATAAAAATATAGTAAGATTTAATCATATAGTCTGTTTATCAGTTCCGTGAATTTATACGAATATTACCGGTAGAATTGTTAATAAAATTTTTAAGATTGCCAATTTATGAGCTTTTGTCTCTAGTTTTATTATATATAATTAAAATTTTATAATTTCAAAATTTCCGACCTCAAGACATTCCACTCAGGAAGTTTTTTTATGTTATTTATTTTTTGTGATTTAATTAAATAAAAAATAATAATAATAAATTAAAGCATATTATCGGTATTACTTTAATATCAAATAATATATTTTCAAGTATAATTTTGTTATTAAAAATTTTTTCTTAGACATGTTAGATTTTACTCAATTTTATTTTTTATGATTTAATTAAATAAATAATAATAATAATAATAATAAATTAAAGCATATTATCGGTATTACGTTAATATCAAATAATATATTTTCAAGTATAATTTTGTTATTAAAAATTTTTTCTTAGACGTGCCTAAACTTATAACTACTGTACATATAGTATAAGTTTAGGTACGTCTAAGAACAATAGACAATTGTATGATTTATAATAGTTTGGAAAGGTCCTTGTTAATATTATAAATAAAAATTTTTTTCCTCAATTATTTGGATGAAGACTTATTGAGCGATACGGTAAGTCACTAATTTGTATGCGAGTGACGTAATATACTTTTTTATGGAAAAAAAACATTACCTTAGAAATAAATATTCAAAATGCATTTGTTTATATCACAGTACGAAAATAATAATAAATATTATCTACTAGAAATTACCCGCTCATATAAATGAGCGGAAATATAATCTTATAATACTGTATATAACGAAGATAAACACCTCCGAATTCGTGTAAAGAATCCATCGATGAGAGAATCGTAAATTGGCATCCATTATTATGTTGCAGCGCCATCTGCGAATTCTGTCTTTTTAGAAGAAGTACAATTTCAATGTAATTTTTATTCTTTAATTTTTAAATTATTAATAATAATCAAATAATTCTCTCTGTCGCAGACATCGAAAAATTAGACTTTTCTAAAGATAATCTATTTATAGAAATCGGTACAGTAGTTCAACCGAAAAAAAAAGCATCCAGACAGCCACGTTTGACTATTAATATGCATGATAATAAGTAACTTAGCATTTTCCAAAAAGCATCCAGCCATCCAGACAGCCACGTTTGACTATTAATATGCATGATAATAAGTAACTTAGCATTTTCAAAAAGCATCCAGCCATCGAGACAGCCACGTTTGACTATTAATATGCATGATAATAAGTAACTTAGCATTTTCTTCTAACCATAAATGATAAATTCGTTTGGCTGTTAAATCATAAATATTGTAATAGGTCTATATGTAAATATTAGTTTACTTTTTCCTGGAAAATGTTTTCCTGTTGTCAGTAATAATTTCACATAAAAATATAGTAAGATTTAATCATATAGTCTATTTATCAATTCCGTGAATTTATACGAATATTACCGGTTGAATTGTTAATAAAACTTTTAAGATTGCCAATTTATGAGCTTTTGTGTCTAGTTTTATTATATATAATTAAAATTTTATAATATTTATAATTTCAAAATTTCCGATCTCAAGACATTCCACTCAGGAAGTTTTTTTAATTAGATTTTACTCAATTTTATTTTTTGTGATTTAATTAAATAAAAAATAATAATAATAAATTAAAGCATATTATCGGTATTACTTTAATATCAAATAATATATTTTCAAGTATAATTTTGTTATTAAAAATTTTTTCTTAGACGTGCCTAAACTTATAACTACTGTACATATAGTATAAGTTTAGGTACGTCTAAGAACAATAGACAATTGTATGATTTATAATAGTTTGGAAAGGTCCTTGTTAATATTATAAATAAAAATTTTTTTCCTCAATTATTTGGATGAAGACTTATTGAGCGATACGGTAAGTCACTAATTTGTATGCGAGTGACGTAATATACTTTTTTATGGAAAAAAAACATTACCTTAGAAATAAATATTCAAAATGCATTTGTTTATATCACAGTACGAAAATAATAATAAATATTATCTACTAGAAATTACCCGCTCATATAAATGAGCGGAAATATAATCTTATAATACTGTATATAACGAAGATAAACACCTCCGAATTCGTGTAAGGAATCCATCGATGAGAGAATCGTAAATTGGCATCCATTATTATGTTGCAGCGCCATCTGCGAATTCTGTCTTTTTAGAAGAAGTACAATTTCAATGTAATTTTTATTCTTTAATTTTTAAATTATTAATAATAATCAAATAATTCTCTCTGTCGCAGACATCGAAAAATTAGACTTTTCTAAAGATAATCTATTTATAGAAATCGGTACAGTAGTTCAACCGAAAAAAAAAAGCATCCAGCCATCGAGACAGCCACGTTTGACTATTAATATGCATGATAATAAGTAACTTAGCATTTTCTTCTATGCCATATTTCTGATCTCTTTCGTTCCTGAAGCTAGGTTGAATTAATCAGAGTACACACGAATCGTGTTCTCTCGGAACCAAACACGGTCCGAATACACTCAGACTGAGTTTTAAGTTCGTTTACACGTTTCCAGTGCACTCGGTTCATAATCTGAGGTAAAATGGAGGATTTCGTGCTTGAAAGGACAGTTTTGTGATAGAAGTTGGATATCATTTCAGTAAACAGAATAGAGAGAAAACAGAAAGTTATGGACTGGAGAATGGATTATCAGGGGTGAGCAGAGACCTCACCAATTTTTTGCGTGAGATGGAAAATGAAGATAAAAATACATTTAAAAACCAACTACGATTGACCAGTATTCAATTTGATGAACTTTTAAGAGGCGTTAATTTTAAATTCATTCATTTCATATAAACATGAGAGTTTTCCTCCACTTACGCCATCGTTGTTTACTGCTTTCCATCATCTTGAAACTTCCAATCGGTTGCCACTCGATCAGATTATTTTTGTTGCCGTCGGAGTGGATGCGCGCGCATTGTCCAAAACAACACAGTCCGAGTGTATCTGATGGTGTCAACATAGCTTAAATGAATAAAAGAATAAAGGAATTAGAATTGTCAGTCGGCACAATGAGGCGCTTATTTATTTTCCGATTTGAATAATACTCATTCGTGTTTATAAGTGACATTAGAGAATCAAGCATATGGAAAATGATCGGGTATCGGTTCAATGGGAGAGAAGATATTTCAATTATTTTGGAGCAATATCTTGGATAAATAGTATCGCATCTGAATGAAATATTTACACGATATTGGAACTCTAAGCAATCAGTCGCACTGAAAATGATCGACATTCGATTATATCAAGCATGACGTTTGTCTAAACGAGATATTATGTAAATATTATCCAATTTAAATAAAATTAGCTTACTATATATTAATTTGATCCGCTAAAGGATCGTCTGTGCTAAACGTGATCAAATCGATTCGCATGTTACGCATTAGTAATCAAAGGGAAAAAGGTCCCTTACAGCCCTCGAAAGGAAATAATATCAAAATTTTTTCCAGCATCAAACGATCGATACAGATCAAGTATCCTTTTATGGATATAATGTATTGTTATGTTAAGAAATATTACCTCCACATGTTAGATTTAAGGATCAACTAATGCTGATAGAAATGGCAACTGTTATTAAGTTGAGAATCAGTGAGGCTTTGAAAAGTTTACAGAAATTGTAAACGGGTAAACTCTGACGGACAAAATTTACAGGAAATGCTACGCAGTTCCTTGTTTTACGGGAGGAGGAGTGTGAGCAAGTTAACTTGGACCTGTCCTATTTTTATTTTATTATGCACTCTATTATTTA